>OVBE01013814.1:1257-12450 GCA_900406425.1 Iberis pinnata | reverse complement strand
TGGGTTTCATCAGCAACTATCCTCAGGATCTTTTGTTGCCTCTGGAGAAGATAGGCTAACCTGCCAAATTTGTGGTAAAACTGGACATCATGCGCTTAGGTGTTGGCACAAGTTTGATAACAACTATCAAGACCAAGAGATATAGACTGCTTTAGCTGCTATGAAGATAACAGATGTTACAGAAAACACATGAACTGAGTGGTTTCCCGACACAAGAGCAACAGCCCATGTTACCAACTCACCCCACAATCTCAATGACTCTCAGATGCACCATGGATTTGACTTAGTAATGGTGGGTGATGGAAACTTTCTACCTATAACACATATAGGTTCAGCTACACTTCCAACAAAGTCAGGTACTCTTATGCTCAAAGATGTATTAGTTTGTCCAGAAATTGCTAAATTTTTATTATCTGTGTCTAAAGCAACCTCAGATTATCCCTGCTCTTTTACATTTGATGATGATGGTGTTGTTGTTAAGGACAAAATCACCCAGAAGATCCTGATCCTAGAAAGAAAGCTTGATGGCCTGTATCCACTGGAAGATAAGAAGATAGAGGTGTTTCATATAGCCAGACAACCTGCAGCAAGTGATATGTTGTGGCATTACAGGCTGGGACACCCAAATCCTCAAGTCATCCAACAACTATCTAAAAATCAATCTATAATTATAAATAAGAGTATCAAGGAGATGTGCCCCTCATGTCAACTTGGAAAAAGCTCAAAGCTGCCATTTTCTACTTCCACTTTTGTTTCTTCAAAACCTTTAGAAAGAATCCATTGTGACCTATGGGGACCTTCTCCAATAGATTCTACTCAAGGGTTTAATTACTATGTAATCCTTATTGATAACCACTCAAGATATTGATGGTTTTATCCACTCAAAATGAAATCAGATTTTATGTTTATCTTTATCAACTTTCAGAATCTAGTTGAGAACTTGTTTCAAACAAAGTTAATCTCCTTTCAATGTGATGGTAGAGGGGAATTTACTAACAATGCTTTCATTTCACATCTTCAGAACTCTGGGATACAACTGTTTATCTCCTATCCACATACTCCCCAGCATAATGGGCTAGCAGAGAGAAAGCACATGCATCTCACTAAATTAGGACTCACCATGTTGTTTCATAGCAAGGTACCTTTGAGACATTGGGTTGAATCTTTCTTCACTGAAAATTTCCTTATCAACCTCCTAACATCCACTGCCACAAAGGATAACAAAATTCCTTATGAGATACTCTACAACATCAAACCAGACTACTCTGCATTACGTGCATTTGGCACTGCTTGTTACCCTACTCTCAGGGATTATGTAGCTCATAAGTTTGAGCCAAAATCCTTGAAATGTGTATTCTTAGGATACACAAGCAAGTTTAAAGGCTACAGATGTATATATCCACCTACTGGGAGAGTGTACATCTCAAGACATGTTGTTTTTGATGAATCTAATTACCCATTCAGCAATATCTACCTACATCTCCAGCCTAAGATGAACAAACCCCTACTGTCAGCTTGGCAATAGAGTTTTATTCCTCATCCAACACCTACAAGTTCTCACCCTCAAACCATTACGGAAGCTGATACAGTCATCCTAACATCTATGTCTTACAGTCAAACATCATCACCTATTACCATATTTCCAACCCCAACAAGTCTACTTCCAGATCAAGAACCTACATTTGAACCTCAATTAGGGCCTACCACATAGAGAGAAATGATAGTCTTGGGTGTACGGAAAATTTTAACTCGGTTGCCATAGGCAACAGCTTTCATTCCTTTCTAAGTAGGACAAGTCTAGTTGGTCAATCAGATTCTGAATCTACATCTCCATCAGACTCAACAACTACAACAAATACTATTCCTCAATCAACGATACACCAGACTAAAGATTAAACGAAATTCCAACTTGAACCAGCTCCTGCCTTTGTTGCAACTGAACCATAAATAATTATTCCTACTACAACTGGACCAGCAGCATCCACTCCTCAGCTTCAAAACCGACACAACATGACAACAAGATCTAAAGTAGGCATTAGCAAGCCTAATCCAAGATATGCTCTATTAGCTCATAAAGTAGAGTATCCATAACCAAGGATAGTAACTGAAGTACCATGTACTCCAGACATGAATTTTTTGGGTTTCAAATGGGTGTTTAAGACAAAAATTAATGTGGATGTCTCACTCAACAAACTTAAAGCTAGGCTTGTCGCAAAAGATTTTAACCAAGAAGAAGGAATTGATTACCTAGAGACATATAGTCCAGTTGTAAGAACTGAAACTATAAGATTAGTGCTCCATCTTGCAATAGTATTGGAATGGAACATTAAGAAACTAGATGTGAAAAATGCCTTTCTACATGGCAATTTAACAAAAAAGGTTTTCATGACTTAACCAAAAGGCTTTGTGGACAAACCCAGACCATATTTTGTTTGTCAATTACATAAATCCCTATATGGCCTTAAGCAGTCACCTAGAGCATGATACAACAAGTTTAGTGATTACCTTTTGTAGTTTGGCTTCATATGCAGCAATTTTGATGCTTCTCTATTTGTCTGCAAAAAAGAAAAGGACATTATCTTCTTATTACTCTATGTAGATGATATAATTGTCACAAATAACAACTCTAGTATGATGAATCAACTGCTGCAAAATCTGCATAAGCAATTCAGAATGAAGGATATGGGAGATATATATTATTTCCTCGGCATACAAGCACACAGACATTCTGAAGGCTTATTTCTTTCACAACAGAAATACGCAGAAGACTTACTCAAAGTTGCTTCAATGGAAAGATGCTCTCCTATTCCAACTCCTCTTCCCCTGCAGTTGGACAAAGTTTCAAATCAGTCACTTGACTTCTCTAATCCTACTTATTTCCGCAGTCTTTCAAGTAAACTTCAGTACCTCACTCTTACAATGCCAGATATCCAATTTGCAGTCAACTATGTCTGCCAGAAGATGCACAAACCAAGCTTGTTTGATTTCAACCTGCTCAAAAGAATACTAAGATATATCAAAGGGACAACTACAATGGGAATATCATTCACAAAAGCAACATATTGTACTCTTAGGGCTTACAGTGATAGTGATTGGGAAGGTTGCAAAGTAACCAGACGTTCTACAGGTGATTATTGCTTTCCTTGGACCGAATATCATTTCCTGGTCATCCAAGAAGCAAGAGACTATTTCCAGAAGCTCTATAGAAGTAGAATATAGAGCTTTATCAGACACAGCTACTATACTTACCTGGATTGGCAAAATATTAAGAGAATTGGGAGTCCCTCTGCATCAAACACCAATCCTCTTCGGAGATAACTTATCTTCAATTTATCTTACAACTAATCCTACCTTTCACAGCCGATCAAAACACTTCGAAACGCATTACCATTATGTAAGAGAAATAGTAGCATTGNCTCTGCATCAAACACCAATCCTCTTCGGAGATAACTTATCTTCAATTTATCTTACAACCAATCCTACCTTTCACAGCCGATCAAAACACTTCGAAACCCATTACCATTATGTAAGAGAAAGAGTAGCATTAGGAGCCCTGGTGGTCAAGCACATACCTGCTCACCATCAATTAGCTGATATATTTACAAAATCTCTACCATTTGAAGATTTCATCTCACTTCGACACAAGCTTGGTGTTCATTTCACTCACACTTCGCTTGAGGGAGGATAATAATGAGAACACTTGTCAGCTGCATAACGATACAACTTTGCTCATTGACCAAAATGGAAACAAGACATTTGAGATGCCCACCTGCCAGGAAAAGCCCAAATATACACAACGGTCATCTTCCCTTGTTTCACCTGCAAAATACAAAAACAAAGTGAATGAAAATGAAAAGGTGAACTTGTACAACAGCTCGCAATTCGCAATACCAATTGCTAACAGATTTGATTCCCTTGGGATTGAGGAACAAATAAAGTGAAGACAGGTGGCAGCTACAATCAAAGTTTAACCTAGAAAATCTTGTATAAATAAGTGACTCAAGTTGTAATAACTCTTTAAAAAATAAGAATACAAGTTTTACATAAAAATTCATTCTTGTTCCTCTTTCAACTACAACATATGATGATGGTTTCGTGTGCATATTCTATCGTCTTTTTCTTTGTGCTAGGGTCTTATGTTTCATCAAGGGAAAAAAATTATGAGACAGAGGGATGGTGTGTTAACGCTTAAGTAAGAATTTGTTGGTATTGGATCTTGGATCTAGTCAGAGCCCATACATAACAAAAAGCTCATTTGGAGAGTTACAGTCGAAACGAAAACACAAGCCCGAAAGGCTCTAACGACGTTTTTTCATATTCTTCAAGAGACATGGGGCGATCAAGGATGCGACTACGAAAAAGACCAAGGCTTGACTCGAAATTAAGCTCACGGTTTCACCAATCTAAAACGAGTATAAATACGAGGGGACATTGTTCCCAAAAGGATTTAGAAAATTAGAGAAAGAGAGAGAGATCTGCAATATTATATTTCAACGAGATCATCTGATCTATAGGTGAGTTTGGTTAAACAATTATATTCTAATAAAAAGATAGTTACAAGGCTCAAACTAAAATCTAAAAATCTCAAACCTCTAAAATGGTAATCCAGATTCTACAACATCCTTGTGTATAAGCCTTTCATCCTTTCCCACCCCACCCCCAAATTCAAGGAGGCAAATGCTTCTTCGTTGAAATTTTCGAGGGTTCTAGCATTGCCTTAACCACCCCAAGTAGGTGTGATACCCAACCTGGTTTATTTGTTTGTTCTGTTGGTGTAATTTGTTGTTATTTTCTTCCATATACTATTTTTTGGTATTTTGACCTTCTCTTTTTCCACCTCTTGAAGTTTTTTTCCACCATTTGAACCGCGAAGATGCTTAAATTTTATGTCTATCTACTAAATCTTCATGAGTTACCAACTGCAAAAAAGTCACTTGTAATAAACTTTTCGAGAAGTCTGTTGTTGACATCAAGCTTCGGTCTTTACTTTTTAAAAGGGAAAGGGGACTGAGGCATATTTCGAAATCTCCACTACAATTGGTTTCTCTTCTCTATTGCACATCATCGTCTGTTGTCTTTCTTCACGGAAAATACATTGATAGACTTGTGAATGTTTTGACAGTGGATCAATGCTTGTGATAGTAGAGCAAACCTCCTAAACCTTGTACTATCTAAACTCGCTAGAAACATATTGTTTTGTTCCTCATCGTGATCTTCTTCTATTTTTTCTAGGAATTCTCCATAACTACACGACTGTATGGGTTATAGATTGCCAATTCGTCTCACATCTTCTTGAGTAGACCATCACATTATCACTATTTTTTAGATTTCGCTATGTTAGAACGAAGCTAACTGAATCGTGATATTATCTGCAAAAAAACTATAGTTTTAAATCATCCCATAAAGTTCGAGTCTTGTCTACCATTGATATTGAAGTCTTCAATGTCGGTTCAATCATATTCATTATCCAAGCTGAAAGCATCGAGTTCACAACCTTACATTGTTCAATCTTTTCCTATGTTGCTGATTTATTTAAGGTTCCATCAATGAATCCGAGTTTTCTTTTAGTTGGAAAGGCATTCCGCACATGTTTTGCCAATCTTCGTATTTTTCTCCTCTCAATTGAACTATTGTTATCAAATTCTCTGGTTCATGAGATGGATGGAGATAAAACCTTGGTAGAATTGTCTTATCTTGCATCACCGTGAGCGCTTTAAGACTTTCTGTGAGCGACTGGTCATTTGTTCTTGATCTAGTAGACATCAATTTCTATCGTTAAGTTATTAAGAAAACCCGTTCTAGCATGTGAAAACTATAACACTTAAACCCTATTGTTATGTGAAAGAAAAGATAATAGTAAGTAGTTATCCAAAAGAAAATAACCAATGATTATATTAACACAAAGATCCAGTAATACGTACAATTTGATATTTATAAAGAAATAAGATTATTTCTCTTTGAGTTTTCCTATAAACTATAGAAAAATTGTTATATGAACATTTTATGTTATGTTATTTGGGAATAAGGTGTACATTGGTGTTTAGGTAATTTTATCCAATAAAATTATTATCATGTCCCTAATATTAATTTTAGACAAATCATTTATAATTATATAATAATAATTTTAATATTAATATTATGTAAATATTAAAGATTTATAATTTAATCAATTTATGGAAAGTAGAAAACCATACCATTTGTTACCTAGGTAATTCTCCAAACACATTAATTATACATTCAAACGAATTAAGTACATTTTTTGATGAAATGTTAAAATTATATTAGAAGCTATGGAAGTGTTATTTACAAAGTTGATTTTTCAATCGAAGTTGGAAGAAGCTAGAGAAAAGACTTATAGGTGTTTTCATGTGTTCGAAGTTGCCTCGTTAAAACCTGAAGCTAGAAAACCCAATGGGATAAAACTAGCGACAGGAAAAAGAGTACAACCGTCGAGACACCACCTATAAGCGAGCAATAATATGTTTGTAATACAAGATGGATCTTGAATTATGTTGCTGCAGCAGTTGGGTGAATGTCCAACCATCGTTGGAGCAATGGATGGTAGCGAGAATCACTTGCATAGTGCAGGCTTGCTAAGCGGTCACGTTTGGTGCTAATGATCTGAAGCTTTAGACATTGGTAGGTGCGGTGCGGTTTGTTGTGATGTCTTCCATTTCACTCTTGCCAAATACCATAGATAGCGGATTGAAAGCAAAGCTTTAGCAATACCGCATCTAGGAAAGGTATAGAGCGTAGACGTAAGGAGGTGAGGGTGAGGCTCTAATATGGTGAGATCCGAGAGCGGAGAATGGTAGAAGTGAGCTCCATCCATAAGTAGAAGCTATAAGGGCAAGCAACGAAAAGATGATCTCGCGTTTCGTCGGGTTCGCCGCAAAGAGTACAACGTCTTGGGGTGCTCCAACGCCCTATTCTCGCACCTGTGGCTAACCCGTCAAGAATCATGAGCCAAGAAATAAAAGCGTATTGAGGTACTGCTTGTGGAAACCATATAGAGGAAGACCACGATTGAATAGGGTGGGAATAACTTAGCTGTTTCCAAGTGTTGGAGGATGAAAAGGTTGGTCGATAGGTATTCGTTTGATGTCGCCAAAGAACTACCTCTCGATCCTCCTCCGTATTGGGTAAGTCAGCCGTGTGATGTGATCATGTAGCTGACGGTGGGATGGGCTACGGGAACGACGAATGCTCCAGTGGGTAGTCGTAGCTGCCGAGGCAACTGTTGCATACCGAGGGATGCCAAGCTCACGAATTCCAGCGTCACCGGCGAGAGTGATAAGAGGACCGAGATTAGTCCAATCATCAAACCAAAATGATGTAGATCGGCTGTTACGGATAGTAGTGCGTAAAAAAGGAGCCGCGGTTGGTCGTAGCTTCAATAGCTTGCTCCATATCCATGAACCACGGTTGTTTGCGGGGAGGTCCCAGAACATTGAGTCACGAATGAGGTAATGCTTGGTCCAAAGACCCATAGTGAACCTGAGTCAGACACTAAACGCCAGATTAGAGCAAGGGAACAAATAGTAGAAGTATCGTCAAACTTACGAATACCAAGACCTCCTGCATTGCGCGGTGTACAAACATCATGCCAAGCAACTTTTGTCGTGTGAGAGGCTGTTGGGGAGCCGGACCATAGGAAGCAGCTACAAAGACTTTCGATTTCCGAATACAAAATTTCGGTAAACGGAAAGCCGATTGCCAGAAATTGACTGTACTTACTACCACCGATTTGATCAGCTGTAGTCGACCTGCGTAGGAGAGAAACTCTGTTGCCCAAGATGTCATTTTTGACCGTATACGATCAATGAGCGGGATGCAATCAGCCCTGGTGAGACGTTTGGTGGTGAGAGGAAGACCAAGGTAGCGGACCAGTAGAGCTTCTTGTCTTATCCCGAGGTTGTGAACACTTGTGTGAAAAGTTGAGCTAGTTCTACCCGCGGAGTAGATGGATGATTTATGGACATTTACTTTGAGACCCGAGGCTCGGCCAAACTCATCAAATACTTGTATAATGCCCAAGAGAGAGGATGGGTTACCATCGGTGAAAACCAATATGTCGTCAGCAAAGCACAGATGGGTAAGTCCAATATCTCCACATTGCGGGTGGTAGCCGAACTTACCTGAGAGAGCACCTACATTCAACAACTTTGACAGGACATTGTTAGCTAAGACATAAAGATACAGGGATAGTGCACAACCTTGGCGTAGTCCTCTACGGCTTGGGAAATAGCCTGCCAATTCTCCGTTTACTGAGACGGAGAAGGTCGTCGTTGAGATACATAGATGTATCCATTGAATGAACTGTGATGGCAAACCTAACACCTGCAATACATGTATAAGGAAATCTCAATTAACAATATCAAAAGCCTTCGATATGTCAAGTTTCAGAGTACAGCGAGGGGAGAGAGAAGTCTTATGGTAGTCCTTGATAAGCTCTATGGCAAGCATGACGTTCTCCAGTAATAGGCGACCTTTGACGAAGGGACTTTGATTGGGCTCGATGATCTCAGTTAGTAAGCCTTTGAGCCTGTTTGCAAGTATTTTTGATATCACCTTATAGATGATATTGCAGCATGAGATCGGATGGTAATCTTTTATTGTTTCCTGGTTATCACCTTTAGGGACAAGAGAAATCAGAGTGGAATTAGTGCCATACGGTAGAAAACCATAAATAAAGAAAGATTGAATTGCAGTAATAAAATCAGGTCCAATAATTGGCCAAGCCGCCTTGAAGAACTCGGTGGTGTAACCGTCAGGACCCGGTGCCTTATTCGAAGGCATCCTGAAAAGCGTATCTCTGATCTCAATGTCCAATACGAGCTGACATAGGGCTGTTGTTGCATCTGGTGCACAACGGTATGTCAGAAGCTCATCCAGGTGAAGAATCGGAGACGTAGGTGGTAGGTGCTGAAGGAAGGACTTGAATTGTTGAGCTGCTGCCGTTTTGATCGAGGGGAGATCGGTAACCGTTTCACCCGTGTCGAGTAGAAGTCGTTTGATTGTGTTGTGAGATTTCCTAGAGTTCACGACACGGTGGAAATAGCTGGTGTTATAGTAGCCATTACGAAGCCATAGAACCCGTGACCGTTGTTGGTGGAATATCTCCTTAGCGTTGGCTAGAGAACGCCATTGATGAGCATCGTGTGCTTCTGCTTCCATGTTGGTGGTTCTAGGACTTCGAAGAACCTGTTCTTGACAAGCACAAAGATGGGCAAAAGCAGAGCGAGTACGGTTAGGTAACTCACCATATAAGGTAGAGTTTAGATGTCTCAACCGAGCCTTAAGGGCTTTAAGCTTTTGGTACAATAATCGCATCGCTAGGCGTGAGTGAGCAATGACCGGTTCCGAGTGCCAACAAAGGCTGATGTCCTGCAAGAAAAGTGGGTGATTTATTAGAAAATTATTAAATTTAAAAGGTTTCCGGCTCACAGCGGTGTAGGTAGAGAAATGGATAACACATCTAGCATGGTCCGAAACCCCGTTGGCTTCAAAAGTTGAGTAAGAATGGGGGGATTGCGTAAGCCAAGTGTCATTGAGCAATGCACAATCTAGCTTTTTCCCAATTGGAGCCGATTGTCTATGATTCCATCATGTGAACCGTGGACCAACATAGGCCATGTCGGTGAGATCACAGTTGGTGACGAAATCCTGGAATTGAAGCATGCCCGAATGCCGTGAAGCAGAATGTAGAGAGTGTTCACTAGTGGATAAAACTTCATTGAAATCTCCATAGACAAGCCATGGAATTGTGTTTGAATCACAAAGGCTGCGGCTTCCTTGTAGATCGCGCCACAATTGAAGTCTGTCAACCTGGAAATTGGACGCATAAACACAAGAGATTAAGACAACGTCATTGGAAGGCAAAGTAACAAGGACAATAATTAGTTAAGCGGTGATGAGGAGGGGGTGACTATAGTATCATCACGCCAACAAACCCAAATACGTCCGAGCCTATGAGCAGAGTAGTTATTGATTGCATGCCAGCCAGGCATTGCAACCTGCAAAATACGAGAAAAATTATCAAGTTGAACACGAGTTTCTAACAAACAACCAAAGACAGGCTTAGTAGAGAGAATCAATTGTCGGAAAATGGTGTGCTTAAGGGATTGATTAAACCCCCTTGTGTTCCATGCGAAGAGCGACATATCATTAGTGTCTCCGGAAGGAGACATTTAAGTGTTTCTTTGGAGCGGCATGTTTAGATAGTTTGCGGGAAACCGCGATGGCAGCCTGGTCTTGAGTTCGTTGCTTTGGTCGTGCTGTGGCTCGAGAGTGAATTGTCTCACTCGTTGAAATAGCTGAGACTTCCTCAATGATATGTCCGTCCTCTGTGTCATCGTCCTCATCAATCTCTGAGGCTAGGACCTGAAACCGTGAAGGTGAGAGAATTGTCGGTGGTTTGGAAGGTGATGCAAGGTTGTTGCTGGGCGGGGGTGATCCATTGGCACGGGAAACCGTTGACCATTGTTGTGCTGGTTCTTGATCTTAGGTGGGTGTGGAGCTATGGGCAGCCATTTCAGTGGAGCTTGAGCTAGGAACATCTTTCGGGTCATGTTGCAATTTCTCTAGTGCTAGAGCATGAAGAGGCACTGTTGGGATATGCTTTTGTAACTTGTCAATTGCATTCGCTAAAGTTGCTTGAAAACCTGTAAATACAGTATTAGAAGCATCAGTAGGTATTGTGTGTGTGTGTGAGGAGGAGTAGCAACTGTTGTAGAGAGAGTTAAAGGTGAAGAAGCTTGGTGTGATCCTGCGCCATTCTCGGTTCCAGTCATAGCGTTGGCTGTTGGTAGTAATGGTGACGAATCGGTTGTTGCCGCCTGTTGTTGATTGGTATTCCCTATCGGATTAGCTTGGGATAGGTGTTCGTCACTAGTGGTTTTCTTCTTGCAATCCGTGTGTTTGTGTCCCCAAGCATTGCATAAGTTACACTTTGAAGGTAACCACGGGAAAGAAACAAGGACAGGCTGGTCGATGTTGTCAAGTTGAATTTGCTCTACACGTTCTTGATCGAGATTGACTAACACCAAGACTCTAGCGACGTCGAGCCTTATGCACTTTTCAGTATGCGGATGAAGACGCTGTGATTTACCATCAATGTCACCGAGAAAACGAAGACCTGCATGAGAGAAGAGATAATTAGGGACATTACGAAAGTCGACCCATAAAGGCATT
>OVBE01013813.1:0-12451 GCA_900406425.1 Iberis pinnata | reverse complement strand
CTAAAAAGTGATAAGAAATGTTATGTACAAACCATGAAATTCAAGTGTTATCAACACTAGAGGATGCACTTCATCGTGCAAAAGAGTCATTGAGATAGAGGAAAAATGAGCTATAGTGAAAAACAAGCAACTAGCATCCAAAGTAAAAGAGGAAAAGGTGAAAGAGGAATTCCCCTCTAAATCGTGACGACGCTATGATCGAGGCTACTGACAGGCCAAGAAAGACAATGACACTTATCTCCTCTCTTATAGCAAAGAGGATGGCCCCATCAAAATATTACCAGATGATGTCAATAACCATGAGTATTGTTAATTCCGAAAAAGAAATAGTCACAACATGGTTGAGTGCATACATCTAGAAGATACACTCCTTAAAAAAATACAAGAATGGAGAGGTAGGAATTGTGAAAGATCCAAAGAAAACATGTGGTAGAGAATTTCGAGGATGCGTACCAAATTTTAGGCGATGAGTTTGAGGTTACATCAACACTGTTTGCTAGATAAATATAGTGCAATCTTTGATAATTGGTGACATTGAGCCACCACAACATGACCAAGATGAAAAAGTGTAAGAGGACGACAAAGAGTTATGTGATGATTCCGCACTGAATATAAGGCGACAGATCAATGTCATCATGATTGGAATAACACAATGCAATGATTGAGTACAATCAATCAAAGAGTCATGTTGTTGAGTTTCTAAGACAAAGAGGAACCAAACCTAAGCTTACTAACAAAGACAACAACATACTAAGCTAGCCGCATAATGACTTTTTCGTCATAGAGCTCATCGTAGCCAACAAAAAGTGACAAGAATCATAATTGACAATATTAAGTCGGTGAATATTTCTAATAAGGATATTTTCACAAAAATGATTACACTCGTTTAAGCGAGAATTAATTGGCAATGACATACCGTTTGTCGACATGCATTGACATAAGCCAAAGTTTTTCTGATTGGTCTTAGTGGACATTTTTCCGAAGCTCAAGCCTCAACTCCGAGATGCTATTTAGGCTCTCAGAAATACCTAAACGAAGGGCATCGGGTTTGAATTGTAGATCTGTACAAAAAAAGAGTTTGAATCTAAAGAGAAAATTAAGAAGTTGAGTTCACCGCCAATCTAACTAGTTGAATTTTCTATCTTTATAAAGTGATTAACTCAGCTAATATTTTGGGCGGTGGCGTTATTGACCTTGACAAAAAGTATATGTCTTTCCACCGTCTTCTTTGGAATTCCAGTGATCAAATTTGATCTTTGATTGTATGCAGAGATAAAAACAACCAATGTGAAATTGCACCTTGACAATAATATCAATATTCTTATTTATCTTAGACATCTCTACAAACATATCAATATCGACGGTGGTGTCTAGTTATGCGCCTAACACTAGAGATCCCACCATGTTTCTGATGGCTGTCGGGGTGAGTTAAGAAATGGTTATGTAGCGACAAGTGTAGTATGCAATGAAAAATTTTGGAAGTAGGAACCATATTTTGGATTGGAGAAAATACTTTTTAATGAATGAAAATATCTTTTTAGAATCGATTACGGTCGCTCTTGAGCTCCCAAGACCTTAAATTCAAGTCCAAATGTCATTTTCCAAAAAATAACCCTGACCTCAATTGATTGACACGTTAGTTAAGTTGGTCCCACANCCCCCCCCCCCCCCCCCCCCCCACCCCATTTCTTGGTGAATCTCTTGGTTGGCCATGTTCAAGGATTGAATCACATCGATAAATTCCACATCGTCTTCATATTGCGAATATAATAACTTGTGGACGAGGATGGACTTGTTGATCTTGAATGGTCATCAAAATATGAAGAGTGGAAGAACTTTGTAACATGGATTGACCTGAGAAGTTTTGGAGGATTAGAAAGAAGGGTTTGGATCGGAAGTGCGATGGCAAAAAAATTAATTTTAGAGAGAGAAAGCTAAAGAGAAAGGAAAGCAGAATCTATATATTTAGTGTGTGAGGTTCAAGAAGGAGAAATAATGAACCTTTTCTTGTCATTCATAAAAGAAGGACACCGGAAGCTGAAGTCGCGTGATGACGCTAACACGACGATTGAGCACCACATCAAATACTTTGCATTGAATCCTACCTAGGCAGTGGAGATTGGGTGAGTCCATATTTTTCACCAAGCTCGATTTCAAATTTAAATCAAATTTGTCAAAGAACTAAATCAAACCTTAATTTTGTTGAATACGTAGATCTCGAAAGAATATTGTTGGAATGAGGGAAACTTACTATTGATACCAGTTTATACGGTACATGCCATTGATTGAATGGTTGGTATTTGCGTTTAGTTTTGGTGTAGCGGGTTTGGCAGCCGATCAATGCTCAACGAAGTCAAATGTCATATGATTCAGAGTCAAACGCGGTAAATGCCGGTCGAAAGGATGTAAGCTGGGTCGAAGTAGGTAGGCTTGACTGCGGCCTATCAAACATGATGACATATATCATGGCCCAGTCAAAGTTGACTTGTGATCGAGAAAATATAAAAAAAAAATTCCATAAAGATAAACGCAAGGATAAAATAAATATGTATGTATATGAAAATAATTCTAGAAAAGATTTTTGTAATGAATCCATAATAGTTTCTATTATAAGACCACCTCCCTACATGTTCTTAAGAAGTTTTTAATAATAAAATATTACTAAATATTATAAAAAATTGGAGAGAGGAATTACAAGGGGTTCTAAATTTAGAGGTTTTAGAAGTGATTCTTAAGGAATTCTTGATATATTTAGCATTTTTGTTGGTTCAAATATATTTTTCATTAAAAAATAATAAAATTTAAAATTAAAATATATCTCCTATATATTAAAAGTGAAAATTTTTTAAAAATATACATTTTGTTTGTTAATAATTACATTATTTGCCATTAGTTAAGTGAACAAAAAAAATCATTAAGGATAACAAGGGCAAATCATAAATGCATTATCTTTGTATCCAAACACAATTTAAAATTTTTTTTTCTACTATCCATGTAACCAAACATCTATATATAACAATATAAATAAAAAACATAATCATCATAAACTATTTATTTTACATTTTAAAAATAAATATCTTATAAAAAAATATAATTAATATATATATATATTTGTTGTCACATTAACTTAAAATTATTTTTTAATATGTATATATATTTACTATGAAATGAATAATATATATACTAGAATATATATATATACATATATAATATTTAAATGGATACTTTATGTATACAATTCATTTTTATGTTTAATTATATTTTTAAAATAATATACTAAATACTATACTTTATTAAAATATATAATTAGTATGACATAATTTTATTTCAATATTTAATACTTTAATTTTTTACCTAATAAATATTGTATTTATAGTTAAATATACATCTTATATAACTTATTATATTATATCTCAATATTAGACTTACAAAATAAAATTTTAAATTTCGTGCATAACGCGGGGTATCAATTAGTATGGTATTATTTTTATTGGGTATAACCTTTTATTAGAGTTATAACCAATGGAGATGGTTTAAGTAGTATAAGTAACATAGATCTCTTATGAGAGAGGTGATTCAATTATTCATGATCCATACTAAATTCCACTTCAACTGTTCATGTATGATTAACTCATTTCAAGCAATGCATAAATGAAAATTACTTTCAAAACCTCAACCCACGAACTATAATATACCAATGTTCTAAAATAAGCTCTAGGTATCCGCTTAGGCGGCACCTAGGCGCTAGGCCTTCGCTGAGAAGGCATATAGGCGCTAAGCGGTCTATTAATGTAGCGATTTTACTATATGCGTCTATTTATAAGGTTTAACAAAATTGGTCTTCTACACGCTGCATAATCCTTCTGGGCATTGTCTAGGCGCCTATACGGAATTGTATAGTTTTTTTCCCAAAACGATATAGTTTTAACTTATTTATATTTTTGTTTTTATTGGTTAAAGAATGTTTTAGTAAAATTTAAATAACATTATTAACATAAGAAAACACTAAATTTTCAGTATAAGACTATTTTCTTCTCTTTGAAAACAATAATAAAACAACTTAAGAAAGTGTTATTCATTTTTTAGAATTTGTATTACCATTTGTTAGTTAATTATTTATTAAAATATAACATATTATATATATATATATATATATATATATATATTTGTAAAAACCCTATATCCATCTAGTTTCGTCTAGGCGTTCACATATACTTCTAAGCGTTTGCATATACGTCTAGGTGTTAGGCACTTGTTCACTATCTAGGTAGCGCTTAGCACGTTTTAGAATACTGTAATATATTCTAATAATAGGTAAAATTCTGATTGTACTTACTAAAAAACCATATTACATGACATGTATGCTAACAAAATTTTGTTGCTAATTGTTAAGATAAATAAACGCTACATGTTATCTCCCATGTAAATTGCGTAGTGATCAAGTAGATGCAATTATTAAGAATCAATCCGTAATGGGCATGTAAGTTCCCTGTCTGCGAAGAAAAAAAAGAGACAAAAGAATCAGTTCTTTCTCTCAAGTTTCTTTACCAAAATAAAAGCAAAATCGATATATAACATCTCAAGAGCCAAATCCTTCAAACTAGACCATGTTTGTTCCAATTTCAATCGTGTAGACGCCGTTGTTAAAAATGATCAGCTTGAAATTTAATGGTCGGTTTAAAATTAGTACTCCCTCTCTTTCAAAATGTTAGATGTTTTAGGATTTTTACACATATTAAGAAGACACATTATTGTCAAAGATTAAATATATTGTTTTTCAAAATAAACAATTTCCTATAAATTTCAACCAATAATATTCTAAAAAATTCAAATTTTGTTAATTAATGTGTGTTGAAGTTAACAATATGCAATTAAAATCACATGGAAAATCCAAAAAATCTATCTTTTTGAAACAAAAGAAAAAGCCTATAAAATCTATTAATAAAAAACATAAGGAGTATATAATTTTCAGACCATGACTACCAAAGCCGAATGTTTATAGGGTTTCAGTTTTTGGTATATTTTTGCTTAAACGTGAAAACATAAATCTGAGTATAATTCTGTCATATCCTTGTAGGTCATTTTCAGAGTTTTACACAGAACAAAACAATTTGAAGAATCTAGGGAACTCTTACCAAATAAAGATAATATAGAGAGAAAAGAAGAATATATACTCTTTATTCTCAGGTTCTATGGACCAGCACACCAGGTACTTACTTGTATACACACGTAGAGTCATAAGATGTAAGCCACATAAAATTGCACACGTGACCATATGTTTAAGTTCATTTGAAGTTTAAATTCCGATAAACCGTGAATATATATCTTTACAAAATAGTATCATCCGCTAATCTTAGGTTTTAAAACATTATGGACATGAAGATGTAAACTTTCTCATATATGGAAACAGAGCACCAAGAGGCAATTAATAAAAAGCCTAGCCAAATCAAATTGGCCTTTCTCATCTTATAAACAATATTTTAGTTGGTGCTTTAAACGGATTCAAAATTCTAATATTAATATCTAAGTATCTAATTTTCAATCTGAAGTGCTGTTGCTAGGTACAAAAGGCCACTTATCAGACAAAATAATTCGACCCCTTTTCGCCATATGCTTTTTCAAAAATTTCTATCGTTTTTAACATCTCTTTTTGGTTGCGTGTTAAATTTCTACAATGATATATCTATATCATTTTTTAATAAAGTCAAGGGACAAACCCAAACATAACCTCACCAAAATAGTAGAGAAAAATGATGTATGTTATAAGATGATCTTTAAGCCATATGTTAAAAGAATTCTTCTGGTTTTGGTGTTGGAAATATAATCAAGCTTTGCTTTTATGGTAGGCCGCATAATCTCGTACTAAACATTAACTAAAATCTCAGTTGCGTATCGCTAGTTGTGATCTTTTTTCTTCTATCGGATTGAGAAAAGATTTTACGAAAATATCACAAACAACACAAGTGTAAAACTCAAAATTAATAATTCAGAACATAACGTCAATGAAAAAAATTGTCAAATTTATCGTTAAAATAGCGAACAGATTTACCAAGTCATATAAGATAACTCTAGTTGTGAAAATGAAGCTGAGTGGTCATGGAACCTTTTTTTCTCTCAAACACACTTATGTTTCCTTCTTTCAATTGTTAAAACTAGGGCTGGGAATCGGGTCGGTTCGGTTCGGAACAGGTCGAAAATTTCGGTTTTCGGTTATTTCGGTTTTTGAGTTTATGTTCCGAATTGAACCGAAAAAATTTTCAGTTCGGTTTTTATTTTTGAAATTCGGTTAATTTTTGCTTATTTTTTCGGTTTTTTCGGGTTTTTTCGGTTATTTTTACACATTTTGGTTTGGTTTTTTTGTTTTTTCGGTTATTTTCGGTTATCGGTTCGGTTACCCGATTTTTATTTTATTTTATGCCAATCGGTTTACAAAAATATTTCGGTTCGGTTCAGAAATTTTTGGTTCGGTTCGGTTTTTATTCCCAGCCCTAATTAAAACCATCACATATGTAGTACTTGTATGTACGTTTTCTCCAACAGTTAGATTAACAAGCTAGTTTCGGTCCATAGTCAATCTCTACAACACAACTATTTGAAATCAAACTTCAATAAAAAAATATATACAGAAATGGATTCCATCTATTTGATGAACACCACTTTTCCTATATTGTATATGTTTAGGAAAAACAAAAGGATTATAAAGTTTTACCTTGTTTTCTTTTCTAGATTTGATTTTGGGATGCTGATAATATTTTACTGACACGCGAGCGAGATAGTGCAATATAAGAAAGTGTTCTTATTGCAACTCACAAAAAAAGACAAAAGAAAAGGCAGAATTAATGGATGTGTTTACATCAATCTTCTATTAAGGATCATATATATTCTGTAATGGCTTGATGGCATCATAAAAACAAGAGACCCCACATTATCATCAGCATAATCGCTAACCATATGGACGGTAAGGATTAGAAAAACAAATCATTAGAGAATTTTAATAAGGTGAGTGTTATATCGCGTAGACATAACACACACAGTGTTCAAGTTGGCTAATATAAATATTGGGCATAGGATGCCATAGGTTCCAATAAACAAGCTGAGAATTAACTACTTTTTTTCTATTCACAAAGAAACACAGAGATGAAAAATGTACAAGAGGAATATCGTAAAGGACCATGGACAGAACAAGAGGACATACTGTTGGTCAACTTTGTCCAATTGTTTGGAGATCGAAGATGGGATTTTGTAGCAAAAGTTTCAGGTTTGAAGGTGGAGGGAGAAACATAAGAATAGGTATAGGGCTTTGTGGTCTGAAAAAAAAAAGAAAAGAAATGGGTGGTCTTAGGAAAAGACCTTCCATTAAAAAAAAGGTTGACCTTGTTTTGGTTGTAGGTTTAAACAGAACAGGAAAGAGTTGCAGATTAAGGTGGGTTAATTATCTTCATCCTGGTCTTAAACGTGGTAAGATGACTCCACAAGAAGAGCTACTTGTCCTTGAGCTTCACACCAAATGGGGAAACAGGTCAGTTGACTTAGTAACTTGAATTTTGTCAACAACATTCATTAAGATGGCATTAAATATTAGAGATGTAATATTGCACATGGTAAATTCAAAGTTATATAGACTAATATAAAGGATATATGACTCAATTCATTCGTTGTCAATTGGTTTTAAGTTGGAAACTCATAATCCTAAAATGGTATCAGATTTCGATCCGACTTAAAGTTGGTCCTGTCATTCTTGCCCAAACCGCAATTAATGACTAACGATGGAACATATTAAAGATGTAATATCTCACATAGGAAATTCAAAGATACATAGATTTTTTTCCACCATTTGAGTCACAACACGCCGATGTAATAGCTAGTTTCTACACTATCGTGCGTGAGGACTCGATTTCGGGTGGGGTGGTACTACATGCCTCATGTGACCTTATGAATATCTTTGGGCTAATGTCACTTCCCATAGACATAGATTAATATATAACAAATATGAACTAAAATATTCATTGCCATTTGGTTGTGCTTTGAAAGGCTATAATACTAACCCCAAAGAAAAACCACTAGCCTACAAATCTTGAGTTTGGAGTCATTTTAAAAAAAAAAATTCTTTCTATTGTATGAATTTTGGAAATTTTAATACGCAGGTGGTCAAAAATCGCCCGGAAATTGCCAGGTCGAACAGATAATGAGATAAAGAACTATTGGAGGACTCATATGAGGAAGAAAGCACAAGACAAGAAGCGACCTATGTCTCCAACTTCCTCATCTTCATCTTTGACCACTGCTACTACTCAAGACACTGGAGGCTCCAAAGGGAAAATGAATCAAGAATGTGAAGATGGATACTACTCAATGGATGATATATGGAGAGAGATTGATCAGTCTGGAGCAAACGTTATTAAACCGGTGAAAGACAGTTACTACTCAGAGCAGAGCTGTTACTTGAACTTCCCTCTCATGGCTTCTCCAACATGGGAAAGCTCCTTGGAGTCTCAATGGAACATAGATCAAGATGAAACTAAGCTGTCTTCTTTTGGTATTGATCAGTTTCCTCTCAGTTTTAAACATGGTAGATCATCTTTAGCAGACTAAATTTTAGGATTTGATTCATTGGAATGTTTATATATGCACCATATATATAATATTAAATTATCAAAAAATATGTAATAGTTTTGCATGACTTAAAATACCCACTGTACTAATCTCATGTGTAGTCATAATCTTATGCATTTGTTTACTTGAAATTATGTTAGTTTTGTAAAATGAGTGAAGGTAGTCAGTACTCTGTTTCATTAATGTCAATGTGTAATACAAATCACAACTCTATTTCCAACATTAAATAGACTTTTGTATTTTTATTCTTATCAAAGATGAAACAGCTAAGCCAATAAAAACGGAGGGACTTTTAGATGCGTTGAAAATGCATAAAGTCATTGATGAGAAGATTATAATAATATCAAAAATAATACCCTACTTTATAGAAAGTTAATAGTGGAGTTAAGAGAATTGATTTGACAATTTATGTTATTAAAGTGTATTTATCTTTCCGGTCACTAAATATAAGAGAATTTCACAATTGACCGTGTTTATATTGGAGTAATTTAGGGATGAGTGATATACCAAGAAATTATTTCTAAATCGTTTGAGTGAGGGTGAAACAAAGGAAAAGATCGTGTATTCATCTGCAAGGCCACTCATCTGCAAGACCATCAAAGTAAGTCTTTAAACCTTTACATAATAGCACACTCGATCGTGGGATAGTAATGGAATTCACGGGCTAAGGCGGTCAATGATGTTACAATCATGTGAATATCCATTATTAAAACCTTGAAGAGAGAAGGAAGAAAAATGGAATAAGCAAGTAGCAACATGACTGAACAAGGCATATTCATCTTCTAAATAATCAAGAGAAATAGATATGACTCTTAAAGCTTAAGCCGAATTATGAAAAAGAAAAAGAATGTATTCTTCTGCTTTAACCATCTTATTATTCAAATCCTTATTTTTCAGTTTGAGAAATTGCTCCATGATAAAATCTCAGTTTTCATTCTTTAGTCTTTATGGTAAGATAACCTTTTTTAATTTCTTCATTATGTGAGCCACTACTACAACTTCAACTGTTCTTTAAAAAAAAGTATTAAATTAATATAAAATAATAAGAAAAAGGAAGAGATGGGTGCCTAAAGCAAGCAGACAATTATTTATCAACTTACAAAATTGGGGAAGAGAGCCTACTTGATAGTCAGCTCAAATACTCAAAATAAGTAAGTTACATTCTTTTCATGAGTGTAATTCTTTTTTACATTCAACTTATTATACAATTATGGAGGTGTTATTTCTTATGGTAATTTAATGGATTTGTAGATGTGTAAAAAATTGGAAGTCTATTAATTTTAAAATTATTAGATTTTGTAATAACATGATTTATTTTTGGAATTGAATTATTGTAATTATAAAATCAAAACATTTCAAAATCCATTAAAATACAAAAAGAGTTTTGAAATCGAATAATAAATCAATAGACTACTGACATTGGATTCAACTAATAGTTATAAATTATCAAATGAATAATACATAATTTCATTAAGAAATATAAAAAATTATTGATCTAATAACACATAATTTCATAATAACACATAATTTCACTGATTTTTTCATATTTATTAAAATCTTATAATAAATGATTCCCACTACAAGTTATATGAACGGTTACAACTTCTGTTGTAGCCAGTAACATATCATAATGATTTTCAAAACTCAAAATTGTAAGTCTAAATTCAAAAATTCAAATTCTAAACCCTTAAATTTATTTTAAATGTATGTAGTATTGTTGGAAAAAGAAGTTTATAACGGCATTATTGCAAAAAAAAATTTGTGATGGTATTTGGGAACTAAAATTCATTTTGCTGGTATTTATGGAACTAGGGCGTGAACCCGCGCTTCGCGCGGGTTAATTTTTTTTTAAACTGAATTATCAATATTATAATGTTTTTATATTTTTTATGCATGGGCAAGATTATTTTTATTGGATTTTAATTTGTTATAGGTAGGGATTTTTGTTATAAAACAGAGTTTCAGATGTACTTAATTAAGGTTTATGTTATACCTTATAATTCATGTTATAGTGTGTAATATACAAACACAAAGGTTACATGTGGGTAGATCGTTTGGAGAAAGAAAATATTTTATGCCCATCTATAAGATTTCATGAAGCCCTTTTCAATTCTCCATTGACATGAATGATGATGCATGTATAAGTAACCAGAAGTTAAGAATAATTCAAAGCTTTACAACAATAAACACATAATGTAAATGATGAGTCCATATATACTTTAAGATCAAGGTAAGTGAGAAACCGTATGGAGCTCTTGGATACTCAATAATTGGAATGAGTCATTCACCATCAACTTTTTTATTCTTTACAGCATCATCAGATTGTTTCTCCTCAATATCATCAAAGACACCATATCATTAAAAAGAAATACAAACCATTAACAATAAAACACATACTTCCTCTTCTTAAGCACTTGGGCTTGGCTAGTCTTTTAGCTTCCACAATAGGGGTACACATGTCTCTCCAAGTCTTACATCAACCTGTAGATGATGTTATTAACATTTACGAATTTGTGATTCCACCAACAACATTGTGGTCTCTCAATTTACAATCTCTCCAAGTCTTTGACCCATCCAAACAATCATGTGTGTCGATGATGAAGCATTGATCTCCTGACTCCATCAACTTCTTCGCATTGTTCCATCTCTAACCATGATAAGGTAAGCTCCAGAAGACAAGACATTAAATTGATTAATTAGTCTTAGAATGACTCATCTTTTCTCATATGAAATTTCTTTTATATTCCTCCAAATAGTCTCAGGATCCTATGTAGAGAAAGATGAGTCATCAAGCACCCTTTTTATGATAAAGGGCCGACCTTCTACCCATTGTTTATCAAAAATTGGCTACTCCATCAGATTCAATCATTTCAAGTAACTGGTTGTACATGAAGTCGTCATTGGTACCCTTTTAATTATGTCTGCACCAAGTTGGGAAAAAGAACACTACACATCATCATCGTTGGTTTTCTATTCTACATCTTCTCCGGAAAATGTACCATCGTCGGACGCATCATCAAATTGGGAAAAAGGGCCTATTCATCATCATCGTTGGCTTTTTACGCTTCATTTTCTCTGAAAGATTTGGTATCGTCAAAATATGTCTTCAATTTCTGATTAAATGTAGAATAACTCAAAAAGTTTTTGGGAGAGATCAAAGAAAGTGAAAAGGTGAGAGAGAACAATAAATTAGTAACTCCACTTAGATGATGACGTGGCAGCATGAGGAGAGTAGAATTTTCTTTTTGTTAAAAATGCTGACGTGGCTCTCTAAGGGGAGAGAGTGACTTTGCTATTATATATATAGATTTTTTAATTTGAAACCTTACAAAAGCTAAATATAATTATAAATAAAAATGGATGAATTAAATTCTGGAATCTATTAAAATTTAAAAATTATACGAAGAATGTGTGTGTTTGTGGATAGCTTTAATATCAAATTAATGTCTTAGTATAATTTATATGATTTTAGATAGAAAATTGTGTATTGAATTCTCTCCCGGAACTATTATATAAGCATATAATTAAGAGATGGGAAAAGAAAAAACGAATTAGTGGTCGTATTATGGCAATTTAGCATCTTCATAGTTTGAACATCTTTTGAATGTCAGTTATATATATGGCTGTAGGACTAAAATTCTACTATATAAAAGTAGCTAATTGAGACCTCTTAGAGCACTTCCAACGTAGTTGCTTAGCCGGTGCTTAATATTATAAAAATATATATATATATATATACTAAAGTAAATAAATTGAGCAAGCATCGAAGTTTTTTTAAGACTATTGGGCCTAATTGGGCTACTTCTAATTGTAATTAGTAGGTTAATGTTATGTTTAA
>OVBE01013812.1:0-12451 GCA_900406425.1 Iberis pinnata | reverse complement strand
GAATGTCCCAGTCCTAGTCCTAGTCCTAGTCCTAGTCCTACAAGATATATTCTTTTTCGAGAAAATCTCTATGGACTTTTTCTATGGATTTTGGGCCCAAAAATAAATGTGCTCTCGGTTTACTATAATTTAAACCGGACCAGAACTTGAACCGAAATTAATTTCGGATCAAATCTTCTCTCAAAAAACGCGTGATGACCAAGTCATTAAAACGGCTCCGGATTTTTCGCCTCGATTCGCTCCGCGAATCTCGGGCACGTTCCGCGAATCTCGGGCGCGTTGCGCGCGATCTCAACGCTCCTCCTTAAATATCCTACCTCGTCTCATTCATTCTGCAGTTTTTTACGGACACAGAAAAAATCCTCCAAATCTCTCACTTTTCTTCTTCTCTCTAAAGTAAGTCTCGAGATTACATCGTGGTTCTAAGTTCGACAGATTCCGTTCTCGAGTGCATTCGAAACGGTCTCCCTGCGGTTGTATCCTGGGATTCTTAGATCGCATATAACCGTGGCACTACAGGCGATTTAAAGAATTAAGGAAAGAGATTCCAATCTCGACTCCGCATTCGTTTTACATCGGTATTTCAATCGTATCTTATTCATTTTATATCGTTTTCCTTGATTCGGTTTTAATCGGTCCTACATCTAGATGTTCTTTCAACTAGGTTAAAATATCATTTAATGAAGACTACAATATCAAAATTGGAAAACAATACAAACTATTGTACAAATTATTCGTCCTTGTCTACGATACTGTAAAATTTGCCTATGGATAATTTAAGAATTGACTATTAGATTCACTTGTTGTGATGCAAATATTGAGAAAAAATTTTTGTTATCCGATTAGCGAATAGAGTGTCAAAGACACATACATTATTAAATCCAAACGATATGAAATAATTTTGATATTGCCTTAATTTTGTTGTATGTGATTTTATTTTATGTAAAGTTTATTATTTTATAAAATTTTGGACTAAGGTTAATTCATATTTATTCTTTAAAATTGAATTACAAAAATATTAATTTTCGATAATGAAATTTTATTATTCACTATGTTTCACAAATATTGTAGATTTAGAGAAAATATTGTAGATTTAGAGAAAAATTGTTTCAAAAATATTGTTGTTCACATTTATCCATGAAAAAATAATTTCTTTTATTGTTTATGACTTTTCATATTTTTCAAAATGTTTTTATATTGGTTGAATTAGTTTTAATTAATGATATTTTTATCAAATAATAAAGTGTATGAAAATTTATAGTTTCTTAATCGGTGTGAATTAATCTTAAACTACAATATTTTTGAAACAGAGGGAGTATTTATTTGTAGACCTACTTGGTTCGTAAATAACGTTAAAAATTATTTTTTTTTTTTTTTTTTTACATTTTGTATTTATCAATTGAAAAAGTAAATAAAACAAAGAAAAATTAGGTTCAATTGAATGTGGTTTGACCATCTTACAAGTTATTTTTGACAACAAATTCAAAGCACTTTAGTAACAGATTAATCTTAAATACATAGAATCAAAATGGATAAACGTAAAAAGTCGCGATGTGTGATTAATTTTGGATAGTTTGTTTCCTTTTTATTTGGATCTTTCTTAATTTAAGTAAAATATGAAAAAGCAAATAAATAATTTTGCTAATCGATTTACCAATTTAGACCCTTTTTTTGTAGTAAATAAAATTAGCATTTAGACTTTTAACCTCAAAAGTCCACATATAGTTAGGTGATTTGCAATAAAGTGAGTTTATTCTTTATCAAAAAACCCCAAAAAAACAAAGAGAGTTTATAAGCAAACTTGAGATATCTTTATTTAGACTCTTTGTTTTATAAGCAAATTTGTGTAGGAGTAGTTATGTTCTTTACAGGTTTTGAAATTTATGGATTGAAGCATAAAATTTCGTTAGTTTAAAAACACATTATATAAAAATATATATCTTTTATTTCATTATATAAAATATTTTGATTAAAAACATTAGATTACAAATATTTTTTTATCGTATTTTAAAAACACTTATATCAATTAACAAAAAGTCAATATTTTATTATTGGCTACAAAACTAATTTTTAATAATTAATAATTTTGCATAGGTTTACAAAAATACTTTATATTTTAAAACATAAATAAGATTTGAAAACATTTGATATACCAAAATGAAAATGAAGGAACTCATAGTTACATGTTAAAAAATTAGATGTCAAAACCGATGTTTTGTTTGGCTTCTTTATGGGGAGATTGTAACGCCCCACTCTCTGGACTGCTATTGCCGACCCCAATAACTTTTAATATGATACTGTTTGCTTTGGGCTACTAAAGCCCGCACGGTTTTCTTATTGGATATCACTCCAAAAAGCCTCATACTATTTTGGGATATTGGACTTCTTATATACTAGCAAATCCTTGACTAGTTTTCCAATGTGGGATATTTGTGTTTGACCACACATGGGTGCCACAAAGACCCTAGATCCGGTTCGAAACTAAACCAAATCGGCTAATATTCATGTAATCAGGGTGGTCCTGGTCTAAAGCTCGTAATCAAGGGCTTTAGGCGCCAAAATTTATAAAAATGTTAGGGCACCAAATTTATTCGAAACATTTTAGTACCGTGGTTGAGTACATCAAAATTAGAACATCAAATTTTAACTACGCTTTAGGCGCTATTTAAATTTGGACCGGCACGACATATAATCATAGGGTTTGTTTAGGTTGAAAGATCACAACTCTAAGCCAATATAGAACAAAAGTACATAGACAAGAGAAATAAATGTTTCCTAGTTGTCAAAAATTACTTATCAATAGCAGATTTTATAACCAGATTATTTTTTTAAAACTAACAAAATTCAAAACTATACATTTATTTAGACCAAAAATACAACCAGAACGAGTCCATGGGTAGTAAATACCATAATTCGAATAATAATAATAAAAAAATTCTTGTAGTATATATAAAAAAATTAGTCCAAAAATCAGACTAAATATTTTTAGATCCTAAACTTGAATTCCACTGACTTATACTTCGGACCGGACCTGAATACAACCTCACATTTTTTTATTTTCTAACATGAGGTTTTTTTTTTTTTGAAGGTTTACATGATGTTTCTTTTGAAGGTTTACATGATGTTTTCTTGTGTTTATTATTGAAAGTCAATACATTTATTTAGACCAAAAATACAACCACAACTAGGACATATATAGTAAATTAAATATCATAAATTCGAATAAAAAAACTTGTATCCTTGTAGTAAATATATAACAAAATTAGTCCATAAATCGACTAAATATTTTTAGATCCTAAACTTGAATTTCCATGACTTATACTCCAGACCGGACCGTAATACAACCTCACATTTTTTATTATTTTCGAACATGAGGTTTCTTTTTTTGAAGGTTTACACTAGGTAATTTCTTGTGTTTATTATTATGTTTCTTGACTTTATTAACATGAGGTAATTTCTTGTGTTTATTATTATTGTTCTTGATTTGGTCATTCTCATAACGAATACATTTTCTCTTATTTACGGAGTTTGAATTACTGGATCAATCCATTGCGATCCACAAATTAATGTGACAAAAAAACAATAGCGAATTTTATAATCTAATTATTTTTTTAAAGACCACAAAAATAAAAATCAAAGTCAATACATTTATGTAGACCAAAAGTATAACCACAACTAGTACATATATAATAAATACCATAATTCGAAATAACAAAAAAACTTGTATCCTTGTAGTAAATATATTAAAAAAAATTAGATCCTAAACCTGAACTTCCCTGACTTATACTCCAGACCGGACCTGAATACAACCTTCACCTTTTTTATTTTCGAACATGAGGTTTCTTTTTTGGAAGGTTTACATGAGGTTTCTTTTTCTGAAGGTTTACACGAGGTAATTTCTTCTGTTTATTATTAAGTTTCTTGACTTTTTTATTTTGAGTAACATGAGGTAATTTCTTGGGTTTATTATTATTACTGTTTTTTTTCTTGATTTGATCACGAGTAGCAAAGTTAACATTAGAAATGTAAAGAGCACCAGGACTCCATTTTTCCGGTATAACAGCTTTAGCCACCACAACTTTTCTAGTCACGGCGGAGGTAAGGCGGATGTTAAACGGACCTTTTAAAGCACAACCAGGATGAAGTTTCCAAACGGCGGATCTCATACAATCCATTTTCATATATTTTCCACCGGCGGGTTGAATCTCAACACAAGCAAAGTTTCCATCACCGTTTACATATTTTGCGGCGAATGATATGTAATATGGATTTGCTCCGACGTCCATGTGAATTGTTATTTTTCTCTTTGGATGTTTGCAACATGCACTGCCATAAATATATTTGATTAGAAATTTTAAAAATAAGAATTTTATTTAGTCAATAAATGTTAAATTACATAAAAAATTAATGTACTAAAGTTAATGAAAATCATTGTAAAAATATGTGATTTTAGTTTAAATAGTTAGTATAACAATTAGATATTATGATTTGGGAGATTAAAACATTATATTTGATTAGAAATTTAGAAAATAAGAATTAATATTGATTAGAAATTTAGAAATAAGGTTTTTTATATTTAGGATAGAAACTTTAATATATCAAACTGTCAGGACCGATCCTAAGATTTAAACTTTTTTCAAAGACCGCAATATACAACTAAAAATAGGCCAAAACTCTATCATCTTTAAAAAAGAGGAATTCCTTGAAATACCGTTAAAAGAAGTTCAAATTTGAAGTTCTTAAACTATTTCAAATTTTGTGGTATTTTTGAAACAAAAATATTTTTGTGGTATTTTTTGAATTTTTGGGAGTGTGTGGTATTTTTTGGAATAAACTTAGTTTTTTGGTGGTATTTTTGAGAATTCTCCTTATAAAAAATAGGTCGTTTTCTTAACTAAAATTTTTAAAACTAAAAAAGAGCCGCAAACGAATGCTTGCTCTGCTTGGGATCAAGACCGATTTTGCAAATAGTATACAAATCGAACATATATAACGTACCAAAGTTAATGAAGAACATTGAAAAAAATGTGTTCTTAATTTATATTTTAGTATTTGAATGATTTGGAAGATTATCAAAAGTATCGTTTTTAATTATAATTTTAAAAATACCACATTTTCAATTGTTCTAAAAATACTAAATAATAATTTGAATAGGATGTTTGCAACATGCACTGCATAATATATATGATTAGAATTTAGAATATAAGAATTTTATTTAGTCAATATATAAATGTTAATATACATAAAAAATTATTCGATGTGTGTATACAAATCGAAATTAATGTACTAAAGTTAATAAAAATCATTGTAAAATTAATTGATGTGAGCCCTTTACCACTAGAGCTAGAAGCCCCCGTTAGTAGTATAACAATTAGATATAATGATTTGGGAGATTCTAAGAAAATAAAATCATTTTTTAAGTTGTAAGTATAAAAAGTATCACATTTGTTATTTTAAAATATCAAAGATTTTAAATAGCTTAAAAAAATTTAAATATAACCTTAAAAATAAACTATAACTCTTTGGAAACCAAACCTTAAAATTTAATTAGTGAACTCAAATCAAAATTAATGTACCAAAGTGAATGAAAATCATTGTAAACATATGTGATTTTTAGTTTAAATAGTTAGTATAACAATTAGATATAATGATTTGGGAGATTCTATACAAAAATAATTTTTGTAAGTATAAAAAGTATCACATTTGTTATTCTAAAATATCAAAGATTTTAAATAGCTTAAAACTTTTAAATATAACCCTAAAAATAAACTATAACTCTTTCGAAGCCAAACCTTAAAATTTAATTAGTAAACTCAAACACAAAAATTTATATTATAAACTCTTAGAATTTTAGATTCTATGTTTGTTTTATAAAGAAAAAAAAAAAATTTTGATGGTATATATGAACACTTGATATATTTGTTTCACAAATTTGTTTTTATGTTATTTTATGGAATTTCTTATGTGATATTTTATTTTGTTTATTTTATCCAAAAACCAAACCAGGTTTTTAAACCATAACAAACCCAAAGTTTTCTTCATCAAAATTGTTAATTCATACTAACCAAGTTGGTCCAAAAAAAAAATTTAAAGGAAATACAAAAAAACTTAAAGTGACTAAAATTATATATATACATATATAAATACATTTATATTATTATAATTTTAGTTTAAATTGACTATATACATGTTTAGCTATTTTCTCATCAAACTATATATAACCAACATAAATTTTCTTGATCAACATTGTTTATTCATACTAACCAAATTGATCCAAATAAAGGAAATAAAAACAAAATAAATTTAAAACCACTAAAAATTTTAGTTTAAGTTGACTATATAATTTTTGTCTATTTTCTACCAATCCAAACAGAACCGAACCGGTTTGTATTTATATTATATATATATATATATATATATATTATCATAATTTTAGTTTAAATTGACTATATACATGTTTAGCTATTTTCTCATCAAACTATATAGCTAACATAAATTTTCTTGATCAACATTGTTTATTCATACTAACCAAATTGATCCAAAATAAAGGAAATAAAACAAAATAAATTTAAAACCAGAAAAAATTTAGTTTAAGTTGACTATATAATTTTTGTCTATTTTCTACCAATCCAAACAGAACCGAACCGGATTGTATCAAACCGGTTTAATCAATACGTACCGTTTATATTTAACATTAAGTTCTCCAAGGTTGCGCAATTGATCGGCCTTACCAGGTTTAGCCAATGCACCAAAAGCTTTACCACTAAGATCAAAATGTGCAGCTTGCTTTGTACAACCAGCACACTCATCCGTTATTGTCACTTTAATTGGTTTCTTTGTGCAAAATGGATGATCACATACAAGCTATAATATTATAACAACATATATGCATTATCAGCTAGATGAATTCCTTAAAATACCATAAAAAGAAGTACATATTTCAAAAATATGATACACTCTCAAATGTTCGCAAAATATCACAAACATAAAATGTGAATTTTAAGGGTTTAGAATTTAAAATTTTGGGTTTGGGTCAATGACGGTCCCTGAAAAATATTTTACATGGTTCAACATATATATTAAAATATTACTGAATAAATAATATAGTATATATGTCTATATAATACCCGAACCATAAGCTAAAAATTTTAGGTCAATATTTTGTTTTAGAAAAAAAGATTCAGATTTATCCGAACCATAAGCTAAAATACATGAATCCGACCCAAAATTATAAAATATCCGAACGGGTATGAACTTTCTTACATAAATCGGAAAATCCAAAAAATTCAAACCGAACCCGACGCGCATCTGAACACCCAACCCTGAAAACCGATTATATAAAATAGATTTTTTATTATTTCAATTTAAAAACTGATTTTAGTGAAAGATTAATCACTATTGATGAGTATACATATACATTTCAATCATGTTAATTTTTTGAACAAAAATTGCAAAATACAAGAAATTTTTTCATTAATAAAAAGAATCAAAATAGAAATATATGTGCAAAAATGATTTATAAAGAAATACTTAATAAAATATAATACTATTATTATAAAATAAAAATAGGTGTTCAAGTGAACCACCTTATTTGGTTGTAGGACCGCCCATGGTTTGGGTTCACTAGTTAGGGCTTAGTTTTGAAGGGGTATGGTTTGATTTTGAAGTTTTATGATTTAAATTATAAATTTTAAAGCTATTTCAAATTTATAGTATTTCTTGAACAAAAACAATTTTGTCATGTTTTTTAAAAAATTGTAGTATTTATGGAACTTTTGGGATTGTGTGGTATTTTTGGAATAAACTTAATTTTTTGTGATACTTTTAAGAATACCCCTTTCAGTTATAAGATTATTATAACATAAACCATTTTCTTAAAAAAATTAAATTTTTTATAATGTAAATATATATACCCTATAACATGCTCCACATCCCTTTCCAGCATTGTATATTGAAGGTCCTCCTGCTGAAACCATACATTTGTAGGGTGGTTTTGCTACTGCATCTTTGTATCCACAAGCTCCTCCTATATGTTTATGTTTAATTAAAAACCGTATAAAAAATTAAAACAAAGCTGGTTCTGAAATTTTAAAAACCACAATGTAAAATGAAAAATATTGATCAGTTTTTAAAATAAAATTTTTAAAATGAGATGATTTTTAAAAGTAAAATTTTGAAAATATTAAATGGGCCGCAAACTCATGCTTGCGTGGAGGACCGGTCCTGAATAGAAACACCTTAAACACGCTAAAAATCAATTTTTAATTTACAAATACTACTAAATTTTTTTTTTAAATATCACAAGTAAAATGATTTTTAAAGTTTATGATTTATTTTTTGAATGTGGGTTTATTAATTTGGATTATAGTCTCACTTTCATTACTTTCATGATACTTTTGGATTTAGGTTTAATTTTGAGAATTTGAAGTTAATTTGAGTTTTGATTAATAAAAGTGTTATCAATATACTTTTGAAGAAAAAATTGTTGAGAATATAAACTAAAAATTTGGTTTTTCTTGGTGTTGAGAATTTGCCTTTGTAAATAGACAAAAGTATTTTCAAAGTTAAATTTCATTTAAAAAAATGATTATATAGTATTTTTAAAGAAAAAAAATGTTGAGAAAAACTTTAAAATTGATATTTTTGAGAAAATTTTCTATGTTAAATAGACAAAACTATATATATTTTTATAAAAAGTTATTTTCTGGATATTATTGAAAGTTTAAATATTAATGATCTTTATTTTACCTGTACTGCCTGCACCTTCTCGGTCACCATACCAAGTAATGCCTGCGATGTTCCACTTAGTTTTATTATTGCAAAAACATGGTTTCAATGTTGAAATTGCAAAGAGAGAAATTGTAAAACAAAAATATTTGCATGAAAACAATGCCATGTTTCTTGTAAGGAAGAAGAATCTTTTTTCTTTTAATTGTTGGAGAAAATCTGAACTTCAATAGAAATAAGATTTGTTAACTAAAAGGACAAAAATTGTAGTTATGCTAGATTTTAGGAAAACAAGATCCTAAAAAAGGGATTCCAATGATTTTTTTGTGTGTGTCATTTTAGAAAAAAATAAAATAAAAAGACAACAAAAACCATTACCGTTCAACAAGTTTTGTTTTGATTGACTTCTTTCTTAATTCTTTTCACCTTTAATTACTTGTTTAAGACCATCCATCATAATTTAGGGCGGGGCATTTAACCGAAATTCGAAACCCGAATCAGAACCGAACTGAATTTTTAAATAACCCGAATGACTTTTATAATTTTTTAGTATGTGTACCCGAACTGAACTGGATCCGAGTCGAAATTCGAATGGGTACCCAAAAACCCGAATGTATTTATACATATAAGTAAATTTTATAGGGTAATTCAGGTTTTTTGTTGTATTTCGAATGGATACCCAAAAATCCAAATGTAATTATTATTATTATTATTAGCTCCGTTTGAGAAAATATTATTTCTCATACAATTACGATATTTTGGAAGCTAATGTAATTGTATATAATTTATGTACTTTTTAAACTTCAAAAAACATTAATATATAAGTTTTTTTTTGTAAATGAACATTTATATATAAGTTAAACCGATGTAATTAAAATATCGAATAAAAACAATGTTAAGAGGTGTATAAATTGTGTCCTATGGTTAAACAATTATTAGACATCATCACATAAATCCTTTGGTTAGGTATATGCTCCTTAACCACACATTAATACTACTAGGCCATTGTGAAACATCCTGACCCGGTTTTTCTAAATCTATGATAGGAAAATTTTGAATCCGATCAGTCTTAACTGAACTTTCCAGAAGTTTTATATTTTTATATAATCAAACTACAGTTGTTTCTTTCCATATACTTGTGCTAACAACATGAGATACTAATTCTTATTTATACATCGTACATTCTCACCAGTTAACTGACATATGTAAAAATTAGAATTAGCTTAATACATACCTTGGAATAAGAGCAAGTTCGACTTACTATGGTGTCCACCTTTGGACCAATCTCCATTCTTCAACAATCTTGATTAACCATCTTCACCATCTCTCCTTGTTATTTAGTCACACAACCAACCATCCTCACGTGACCAAATAACAAAGAGAGATGATTCGGTTGATTGGTCCTTCAGCTATCAGTCCCGAACTCACACCTCATGCGCTTCAACCAATTACAATCCCACATTTCTTCTTATTTAACCCAATTACTCACACAATTTATAACAACATGACTCTACATGTTTTATGTGCTCTAACTCTATATTGCTTGTGCTCATAAGCTATACTAGTGAGTCTAGAGTGTATATGTAAAATATCAACCCTATCCGATCTCTTTATACCATCCAAACATTGTTTCACACAAAACTGATCAAATCTGAAACTGCATTTAACCATGCTAAAACAGTCCACAAATCTCAACATATCTCCAGTTTTAACCGTCCAATTCTTAATCTCACCGTTGAATATAAACTATGTAGTTTCATGAATATCACCGAAAAAGTTCATCATGATCATATATGTTTTGACCCTCTAAACGTTACCTCAAAGTAGCCAACGTAGAGCAGTTTTTAGGAATACAGATTTATAAAACTTAATTGTTTCTGATTTCTTGCGACAAAAGAAACAGAGGTCATGGCCACATCAGATCTCCGATGACTTCACCGTTTGTGACTATGGCTTCCTTGACACGTGATCTATCAATATAAATGAACGATTCAGAATGATACTCACTGGTTTCACTCCAAATATCTCTACAAAACTTCAACTCAGAACTGTTAACTATGTGTCTTCTTCTTCCATTTTTTTCCACTATCTTTTCTAATCCAACAATAGTAAATTTCTCTAGATCAGAATATTGACCACTGTTTCCTTTCTCTAATGATGTGTGGCTCATGGTAACACGTTGAACATTCATATAATCATAAGACTACCTCTCCCATGAGCATTCATTTAAATCACTTTACATCTACGCTCTTCTTCTCCTCTAAACACACATTCCCTCCTTCATCATTTTTGTTTTCTGCCCTTCCTCGTCACTTTTCCTCTTATTCTTTTATTCTTTTGTAACTTCCATGGTTATTACATAACCACACCACTTATCTCGTCATTTTAATACATAAACTTTTTTGGTTGTCATTTTAATACATCAATTTTTTGTGGTTGCCATTTTAATAATGAACTTTTCAAAATCGCATTTTTACGTAACAAAAGCTAACGGCCGTTAACCATATTTACCAAACTTTACTAATTTCCCGAATAATACACGAACTATTAAAGTTTTCCAATTTAATACATGAACTAACGAATTTGTATAATTTGATATTTCTATTAAAAAAACTTTATTTTCATGTAATAAAATTGCTAGAAGACATTTATGTAAAATAATTACTATTATTATTGAAAAATAAATTAATTTGTTTAGTATTGCTACTTTTTTATATTAATTTTNTATGAACTTCTTTGATATTACTTATGAAACTACCATAATTATTTGAACACACTTTCTTATTAGTTTTTGAAACTTTTTGTTTAGTTTACTCGCGAAAGACTTTCTGACGATCAAAATAATATTTTTTGTGTGAGGCAAACAAAAGCAATAAAAAATTAAGGAGAAATATGTGTTCAAACAAAATTTTTTTTCTCTATTTCAAAATTTTGATGTTGAATTACAAAACGGTAAATGAGTGATGGTAAAAGTAGTATTATTGAAATTTATTTATTTATTTTAATCTCTTTCCATCAACATAATATAAATGCATGTAACAATAATTATTTTAAAAGTTTAAATTTTGTTTTAATAATTCTATGAACATGAATGTGTATTTTAAAACACATATTATAAATTATAAAAATTTGTTAGTTCATGTATTAAACTGGAAAATATTAATAGTTCATGTATTATTTAGGAAATCAGAAAAATTGTGTAATTATGGTTAACAGACGTTAGGGTTCCGTTAAGTGAAATTTTGATTTCAAAAAGTTCAAGTATTTAAATAGTAATTAAAATAAATTAGTTTATTAAAATGACAACCACGAAAAATTGATGTATTAAAATGGCAACCGAAAAAGTTCGTGTATTAAAGTGACAAATATTATACATTTGGAGTATTATTCGGGTTTTTTTCCCTTTTTTTAATTAAAAACTTTTTCTTTTGAATATAATTAAACATAATATACAATTACAGGTAAAAAATAACCGCTTTGATAATTAATTATTATTTATGTTAAACCATTTTCATCAATTTGAACCATTCCCGCATTTTCGATTAGTTGTTCTGTTTATTCAATTTAACGGGCTCTTGGGATACGGGTTTTACACATTGCCCGCGCTTACACGCGGGTTTTACTTCATACTTTTTTATACAACTAATCAATTTCATGGTCATTAATCTCATATATTATTTTAAGCTATAAAATGTAAAATTTTAAATTATTCTTTGTTATTTGT
>OVBE01013810.1:0-12452 GCA_900406425.1 Iberis pinnata | reverse complement strand
TGAGATCGATCTCGAGATCGATCCTGTGCAAAGCTGAGATCGATCCTGAGATTGATCCTGTTNGTCCTGAAAAATCTCCAAAATGCATGCAAATGCAAATCCTAATGCAAAACTTTGTAAAAATCATAAACTTGCAGAAATCAACTTTAAACATGCTAGATGCAATCCTAAAGAGCTAAAAAGTGATAAGAAATGTTATGTACAAACCATGAAATTCAAGTGTTATCAGCTCCGTCTTGGGAATGAGACAAATATTTGTTTCATTCACAGACGCCTCTAAAATTCCCCTAGTCATGAACCTTTGAACCATTTTTGTTAGATCTGAACCAACAATGTGCCAGTATTTCTGGTAAAATAAAGTTGTCATACCATCTGGCCCGGGTGCCTTCTCCGGACCCATAGAAAACAGCCAATCTAACCTCTTCGATGTCCACCGGGCCTAGAAGGCCAGCATTCATCTCTGGAGTTACCCACAACTCTAGAGGGGCCAAATCAAACGAGATATTTACTACGTGCAAAGCGGTAAATAATGTCTGAAAGTATGCAATTGCTTCACGCTCAATCGCCTCATCCTGATCTAACCATTCGCCCGTATTATTTCGGATTCCCGAAATCCAATTCTTTGCTCTTCGCATCTTCGTAGACGCATGGAAGAAACTCGTATTCTTATCCTCCTCCTTGAGCCATTGAACTCTGCTTTTCTGTTTCCAATACAATTCCTCTGTTGCTAAGGCGATACGCAATTCCTCCGCCAGAGGAATCTCATTTACAAATGCATCCTCGACATGAGCTCTCTGCCGTACTTTGAGATTGTTAACTAATTCACTAGAATTGGAAACCTCTTTATGTCGCCAACACGAAATGTAACCCCTACAATTCTTAACTCTCCTCGAAAGACTCCCATCACCCCCCAGCGGAAACCTGGGTCCAGCCTGACTTCACAATGTTCTCAAAACCTGGTTTGGCTAACCACCTTTTTTCAAAACGGAACTGCTTCGATCCGCGAAACTTTTATGAATCAACTCGTAAAAGGACATGCCGATGATCCGAGCCGTAAAAACTGAGGTATTTAATAAAGAATGGGAAAAACACTCGTACCAATCCTCATTCCCTATACCCCGGTCTAGGCGGCACCAAACAGTGGTCGAACCTCGTCTCCCAACCCATGATAGGCTATTTCCTTTGAAAGGAAAGTCAACCATCCCACAACATTCTTTCATAAGTCGAAAATCTAGAAAAGAGTTTTCATTACGACATCTACCCCCTTGCTTTTTGTGATGACCCGATACTTCGTTAAATCCCGAATGAGTACCCAGGGCGCAAAGCAGTTTGATGCAATACGTTTTATTTGTTCCCAAACATGATCGCATTTTGAAATAACAGGTGCTCCATAAACAAAAGAGACAAAAAAATTATTACCCTGAATTGTAGCCATAGTATCGATTACATTCTTATTAGAAGATAAAACAACAATTTGAAAAGATGAAATAGCAAAAAGGGCTAATCCCCTACTACGACCAACTGGATCCACAGTAAACAAAAAATCATAACCCAAGTGTCCTTGAATATCCTGAAGAAACTCTCGCGATTTTTTGGTCTCCATTAGAAACAAGACTCCCGGAAATAACGTTCGCCAAAACTCTCGTAGTCTTCGAATTGCCAAGAAACTACCAGCCCCTTAACAATTCCAACTCAAAATCATCTTATCCTTCCGCCGGTGGTTCTATTTCAACCACCTGGCTATCCTCATAATTCTTTCTTTCTGCAGGATCCATCTTTGCATTTAAGTACTTCGACTGACAACATAATTACGAGCGAATTCAGCTTTGCACAAAACTAGATCCTATAACTTTATGTTACTACCTACGAGACAACGAAATATATCGCCTAATGAATGATTCGTCACCTTAATTCTTCCATCCGACTGAGGATGATAAGTAGAGAAAAAGTGACTCAAAAATGTTTGCCAAAAGTGAGTCAAAAAGCAAGAATCTCGATCGGAAACAATGGATAAAGGAAGACCATGAAGGCGATTGGAAAAAAGAGTTGAGCTACTTGAACCGCATCTGTTGTCTTTTTGCAAGGAATAAAGTGTGACATCTTTTAGTAAATGGTCGACGACAACAAAAATAGAGTCATGACCGCATTGAGTTCTAGGTAAACCCAAAGTAAATTCCATGCTAATATATGTCCAAGGTTATGTTGGAATGGGTAAAGGTAAGTAAAGGTCGTTGTTTGTTGCATGACCTTTTGAGGATTGACACACAATGCAGCGTGAGAGAAATCAAGCCACATCACGATACGGTGTAGACCAAAGATAAGAATCTGACACCAGCTTGACTGTCCGATCCCGACCAACATGTCCTTCATCATGTAATTTTTTGATAATTTGCAAGCGAAGACTACTTGAAGAAACACATAATCGAGAATCCTTAAAAATGAAATCATCATGAGTGATGAAATCATTGGTTAAACTAAATCAAAGGGGTAGAGCTTAGGAAGCTCCTTAAAACCTGGAACAGAGATGTGTAAGGTGGATACAAGGGCATGACGACGGCTTAAAGCATCAGCGACACGACTGGACATATCAGATTGATGTTTAATTACAAAGGTGAAATGTTGAAGGAAAGAGATTCATGAAGCATGTTGTGACGATTTTTTGTGTTGACTCCCCAAGTGTTTCAATGCATCATAATCTGTGTACAAGATAAACTCTTGATGATAAAGGGAATGCCATTAATGTTTAACTTCTTGGAAAATTGCATAAAACTCGACGTCATAAGTGCTATAACGGGCCCAAGAACAGCCTTTTTTGCTAGAGAAAGCGATGGGTCGACCTTTCTTACTTAAAACAACACCAGTCTTGAGATTTCTTGCATCACAATGCATCTAAATACTACATCAAACTCAGACAAGAGTAGAATTTTGTCGAGACAAGCTTATCTTGGAGCGTTTCAAAGGCTTAAGCAACTGTTGTTTTTCAGACAAAAGTATAACCTTTGATACAGTTGGTAAGCGGAGCAGCGATAGTACTGAAGTGGTTGATGAAGCAGTGGTAAAATGATGCCAACCCATGAAAGCTTGGAACATATGTGAGCGATGTAGGTGTTGGCCAAGATTTGATAGCCTTGACTTTGCTAGGAATGACAGCGAGCCCTTGAGAAGAAACAATATAGCCGAGAAAAGGTACTTGAGATGCGCCAAAAACACATTTCTAGCGGGCCACATACAATTGTTCTTGATGTAAAACTTTAAGAATTGTCTCCAAGTCGCGTAAATGTTCAGCGAAGTTATTGCTACAAATTAAAATATCCTCAAATAAACAACAACAATCTTGGCTATGTACGGACGAATGGCTTGTTTCATCACACGCATAAATGTGCTAGGAGCATTGGATAGGTCAAACGACATCACTAACCATTCAAATGAATCTTCCCTATTCTTGAAAGCGGTCTTCCATTCATCACCGTCGATATGTTTTCTTTTTTGCATGTTTTAACTATCATTTTACTGTCCTTTTAGCTATTTAAGATGCGTTTAGGTTTTTATAGTGTGCATTTTGCATTGCATTGCGTATTTCAAGTATTTAAGATGGATAATTCAAGTTTGGGGACAAATGGAAGCTAAATGGACCAAAAGGGAGCTTAATGGATGCAAATTAACATATAAAGATGAAGAGTCCAACCGACTCATCATATGTTTCCTAATGTTTGAGGATGATTCAGCGATGGAGTTTTCTGAAATTTGGACAAAAAATAGAAACAAGAAAGTAGCTTTCATATGGATGTGGTTTGAAGAAAATCCAATGGTGCAATCAAAAGATATGGCGAATATACTGAAGACTAGTCAAACTATCTCGCATAAGAAGTTGCTGACCGATACCATCAGGTCGGTATGGGTAAAACGAACAAGCTGTATCAGCCACCGAGGCCGGTATGGAGTGTTGAAAAGTCAAAATTCAAGCATTGAACAAGATTCTTACTCATTTTGCATTGGATTAACCCACATGTTTTTGGGTAAACCCGAGACACTTTAGGATGAGTATTTAAGCATTTTAAACCTAGTTTTTGAGTATCTATCTTATCATTTTAATTTTATTCTATCTTTGAACTTTTTCCATTTTGGTGTAAAACCTTTGAATCTTAGTTTTATCTTATTCTGATCTTTGTTCTTGCTTATTTTCTTTGTCATTTCTTGTTTTAATCATGATTGAATACATTTCTATTGTTAAGTCTTGTGTTTTCTCAGTGGTTAGTGAGTATTAATTTCACTAAGGAAATAGGTTAGGTAGAGTAGCGTGATTAGATGGTTGATCATGATGTTTAGGGCTTGGTTATCTTAGATCTTCATTAATTAGGTGTTCTTAATGTTATATATGGCTTGATCCTTCATTTCTATATCATAGGCAAATTCGTGCCCGAAAGGTGTTTGTGAAAATGCTTAAACCAACTTTTGAATGCTAAATGAGACATAACCAAGACATTGTGTTAGTTAGTTTAATGGTTTATCATTGTTTAGAATCTTAATGCTTCTTGATTGTATAATTATACCAATCATAGTTTTAGTTGCAACTTCTGCAGACTTTCCACTTGTAGCTTTCGAACCTGATTCTTGGATATTTGCAATTTCAGTAGACTTTCCACTTGTAGCTTTCAAACCTGATTTTGAGAACTTGCAGTTGCAAACTTTCCAATTGAAGGAAAATCCTGACCTATTGTGTCTAGGAAGATAAAACTGCAAATAGGCCAAGAGACAAAGGACATTGCAACATGCTTAACAAGTCTAATCTCCTTTGTAGGTGGTCTTTAGAAGAATGTTTCAGGCATTACTACCTTATCTAGAAATACCTTCACAACATTTGGTCCTACAAGTAATCCATTAACCACAGCTTGTGGCTCTGTACACTGTCAACATCCCTCAGCTACAACAACATCATTGTTGTTGTTCCAATCCAATAGTTTGCACCTGTTCTCTGCAATTGTGCTTACGCTTTGCCATTGAACATACTAAACTTAGAACACATTAAAAATTGTAAAATACCATCAATGGATTACCTCTGGTTCAGCATCTTGTGAGTGGATTTCCATGTATGAAATATCAATCTTTTGCTTAGGCCATGCAACGATTTCTCCGACTGCAAACTCAACAGTGCTAGCCCTAGGTATAGGTCGCCAAAGAAATGTTTGTTTCTCGAAGAAACTTTCAATCAGCACTTGAAATGCGTCAGACCTTAATGGAATATCACTTAATAAGACCTCTGGATCCACTGATATATACCGTCCCTAATCAACTTTCTTAGTACCACCCCAATCAAACAATACATACTTAGACTGTAGTTTCATATAAAGAAAGATCAGTCTATACTGAAGCTAAAAATAATGAAGCTGGAAAAAACTTAGTCTTGCAGCTGAGGATTCAGAAATATCACCATCTGCTCTTTGTTTGATAAAAATATGTTAATAAAGTCTATAATTCATTTAAAAATTAAATCTTAAAATTATTTTAATAATATCACCAGCTTTAGTTTTCCAATCTCTTCTTGCAAATCCTCTACTTTCTTCGTCAACTGACTCTGGTTCCTTTGCATTTCATCCATATAATTTTTTTTATTCCTAAACAGGCTAACTTAGCTCATATATTAACCCCTCTACCCATTGCCCTTAACATTCCAAGATTACCACTTCCTAAAAGTTGAGACAGTTGGTCCTCCGTAGGGTGTACTGACAACAACGTTAGTGGAGGCACCTTTGGAGATGGTTATGAAAGAGGCAGTGACTTCGGCATGCTTGTGACAGAGTGATCTACAGAAGGTAACAGAGTAATGGTGCGATTGTTGTAGACAAAACTATAAGCACTAGTTCTGCCCCGGTGAGTCGCATCTCTATGAACTGCCATGGCCGACCGAGTAAAAGATTACAAGCGTCCAAAGGGAAAACACGCATTGGAAAGTGTCTCAATAAGTCCCAATGGAGAAAAAAACAGAGGCTTGTTAAGAAACGTGATCTTCGGGCCATTGTTAAGCCAAGCTAGTTTGTACGGTGAGGGAAGAGACGTCGAAGAGATGGACAATCTCTGAAATACGTTAGAAGGAATCGCATTAGTGAAGCTCCCTAAGGCACTAACGATATTTCAAATCTTGTCATAAATAGTACAAGTTTTTCAAAATAAGTTAGTACGATGCAATGATTGGAGTGCTCCTTATTTTCTTGTATGAATCACTCATGTCAAGTTCGTAGGAGGAGAAAATTACGGCGAACAACAAAAGGATTGTGACCTGTTTCAAAATACATAACTTTAGTGTCTTCGTCTTGTAATTGTTAGAGGCGGAGGAATCGTAGTGTGGTTCATCATCCGAGGTTTCATCATTAAGAAGCAAACCCTGACGAATGATTATGGGACATGCTGTTTGACGAGGACCTGTTTCACTACAAGTAAAACAGTGAAGAGCACTAGTACGAGGTTGTCAACTATTTTCGATGGAGTCAGTCACCTGTGGCAGGTTGGTAGATGGTGGGCGTACAGGAGTATTATCTCTTGTTAGCGCAGAAGGGTCACCAATAGCCGGGGACAAGAAACTCTGACGCGATGATGAGATAGAGGCAGACAAACGATATTGTAACTCCAATGTCACAACTCTTTGATGTGCATTAGAAATGGAGAGAGGAATGAATTGATGTAAATCGAGTTGTAACTGGTAGGGTAGTCCACTAGTAAAATGTGATATGAGTTGCTCTTCGGAATCAGATAATGGAATACAAGCTGCCATATTAAAGAAGTTAGCTGCATATTCTTCGATAGATCTTGACCCTTGACGTAGGATCATAAGTTTATTGTAGAGAGTGCACTCATAGTTATATGGTAGAAAAGCACGACACATGACTCAATCTTTATTTCCCTTCACAGCGTCGAGAATCCTCAAATTGTTGCCATGAAGCCATAGCGTGATGCTTAAAATTTGTAGCCATTAATGGAACATACATGTTGTTCCCAAAAACATGTATATTCCATTAATGGCTACATCTGGATTGATCTTCTCAAGGATAACCAAAAAGCCCTATCTTACAAGCTTTCAACTTGTTGTAATCATGGGCCGAGAAGCGATCCTTGGTAAGAACATCCCATACTAAATTGCCAAATTGAAAGTAAAGGCGATGACGATCCACAACAACCTTATATTTGGCCAAATATAGTTGTAAATTGTCATCAACTTGGTCGTGAATAGACTGCACATTGGCCACAAAATCCATGGTTTGAACATTGTCACGAGTAGCATCCGGAGCAACGTCTAAGTCAAGTGGGCCGCAAGGAATGAAGTCGTTAACAACGCGAAAAAAACTAAACTTAGTATTTCGCTAAGCAGCATGATTATGAGAGAATTCAACTTTACACGCAGGCAAATCCATGACTTTATGTTACTGCTTACAAGACAATACAACATATCGCCTAATGAACGATTCGTCGTCATCTCAAGTTGTCCATCCGATTGAGGATGACAACCAGAACCCATGTAGAGACTAGTGCAAAGCAATATATATAAGTCATTATGAATTATTATTGCAGAAAGAAAAACTAGTTAGATCGATGTATACAATTCCTTATGGACAACATAACATTTTTTCTCATAACCAAAAACCCGAATAAAAAATTGACACTAAAATAATATTTAGAAATCGAATGAAAGATGACCTTACTAGCTGGTTATAACAAATTAATCGATAATTTATTTATTAACTTTTTTTATGAAATGTTAAATTTATATATCAAGAAAAAGAAACAAATGTTAATATGTACAAAAGAGAGTTATGAATTGGGAAGAAATCGAGAAATAAAAAAGAAAAGAAGGTCGTTGTGGGGTGGTACAAGGATGCCTCGTTAAAACCTATTTCTAGAAAACCCAGTGGGACAAAACTAGAGATAGGAAAAAGAGTACATGCCTTGTACCCAGCGGAACCTTGAAAGAGAGGAAAAGATCGGAAAAAGTCGGCCTAAATTGCTTCGAAGATGAAGCTAAGTAGAGATAGATGCCCAATAATGAGCTAGAGATGCATAACATGAGTGCGGCCCATATTGTAAGCTAGCAATTCAGTCGGTAACTCCACGGGAAATGGTGGTGCGTAATGAAACAACGGAGCGAACTGGTTGTCCATGAATTCGGTTATTTCGTTCCCGCCACAGGTGATAGATCGTCGCTTGTAGCAGAAGCCGAAGAAGGACACAGTCATGACACGAGAGTGATTGGTGACGAAGAGAGGAAAGGGTGAGAGACCAGTCAGGAGAGGTACGATGTCGGAGGATCAGAGAGACGAGAGAATCCCAAATAGTGAATGAGTATGGGCATGCGAAGAATAAATAATCTCGGGATTCATCTGGCTCGCCACAAAGAATACAAGCTTGGCGTACGCCCCATAGCCGCATCCTCCGCCCGGTGGTTAGCCTGTCAAGAACAGTAAGCCAAGTAATAAACGAGTAACGTAGAATGGATTGGGGAAAGCAAACCGTGGAACTCCATGGTAACTTGGGTGAGCTACGTCGTATTTGCTGCCAGGTAGTTATAGACGTGAAGTAGTCTTTGTATTCGTTGTTGAGATGGCGCCAGAGTGGTGAGTCAACTTCCGAAGAGGGAGATGGGAGCGGCAATTGGGAGATATGGTCACGGAGATCACGATAGAAATGAACACGCGAGTGACGTATACGCCAGCCTGTGGGTTGGGCAACATCAGAGACTGACGTCAGCCTTGGGACGCCGAACTCACGAATACCTGTTTCACCTGCAATGGCAAACAAAGAACCAAGATAAGACCAAAGATCAAACCAAAAATATGTGGAACTACCAGTAGTGACCGAGGTACATAGGAACTGAAGCGCAATGGGCCTAAGCTTTAGTAGTTTATGCCACATCCAAGAACCACGGGTGTTAATCATCGCATCCCAATACATTGTGTGCCGAAGAAGGTATTGTCGCGTCCAAGCACGCCAGAGAGACGAGGTACGGGAGAACAATCGCCAAACCAGTGCGAGAGCAAATACCGTGGACGTATTCGCAAGGCGTCGAATGCCGAGTCCACCTTCGTCTTTAGGCCTACACACATCATTCCAACAAACCTTAGTCATAGAGTGATTAGTGGCTGTACCTGACCAGAGAAAATTGCAACATAGACTGTTGATTTGCTTAAGGCACATTTTCGGTAATTGGAAAGTGGACTGCCATAAGTTGATAGTGCTAAGGAGAACAGAGTTGATGAGTTGGAGGCGGCCAGCAAAAGACAAAAGCTTGGCGGACCAGGAGGTGATACGAGAACGGACGCGATTGATCAGCGGTGCGTAGTCGGCTGGGGTCAGGCCCTTTGTCGTTAATGGTAAGCCTAGATAGCGAACCGGAAGAGTATCGCAGACGAGGCCGGTGGCATGAAGGAAAGAACGGAAAAGTAGCGAAGGGGAAACCGGGAGGTAAATGGAGGACTTGGTGAGGTTAACACGCAAACCCGAGGCTGCCCCAAAGGTATCCATAACCTGCAAAATACCTTTGAGAGAATCTAAAGTACCATCAGAGAAAACCAAAATATCATCAACAAAGAAAAGATGAGTAAGACTAATTGGCCGACAATTATGATGATACCCAAATAAACCCGTAGCCGCCGCTTTGTTCAAAAGGCGTGAAAGGATATTCGTGGCGATGACATAAAGGTATGGTGAGAGGGCACAGCCTTGTTTAATGCCCTGTGAGCTCGGAAAATAGCCCACGGGTTCTCCATGAGATCATAATTGAGAAGATAGCGGTGGAGGACCCAGGTATACCTTCTAGTATGGTTGAATTATACGACAATTATTGAGCATATTGATCAAGAATATTATATATATTATTTACGGTAGTGCATGAATAAGGTGGAAAATATTTTAATATGGAATACACTAATAAAAATGTTACGTCCAGCCTTCTGTCCAACATAAACGCTGGCAATAAAATATAAAAGGTTATGTAAATGTTATTTACTTTATTTAGTTTTTAATTGATAGCGTTTCAATGACTTGATTTTTTTTCTAAAAAACTTGCGAATTATTTTCTCAGCGAGTTGTTTTCTTAGTATCATCGGGTATATAGTTGATGTATGGAAATTAGAATATATTGTAAAAATCATTCGATGAGCGAATGATCTTCACTTTTACATGCCAACTTCTTCGGAATGGTTTAACATTTTTTAGCAAAGACATTGGAAGAGATGGTGCCCTTAGTGAGTCTTTTTTGAACTTGTGGATTTATGTGAAAATAAAATGGAGAGCTTTTGCATTTTGGAATTTGGGGTTTAACATCTTTTAACAAAGACATTTGTAATTTTAAATCAATCATATAAAAATTGAATTTCACTCTTCTTTCATTGGTCCACTTGACATTTATATATTTAAAAAATAATAATCAAAACGCTAATCTAATTAATCCAACATTAATACTTTTTTATTCCCTTAACTTAGGTTTTAAGGAGAGAAATTGCTCAACTTAATTATATTAATATTAAAAATATATAACCATTACACATTATTACGTTATTTGATCAAATTAATTATTCCACTACATTAGACCGTTACTAGCTTAAGACCAACGAAACCCACTAACATGTACAAATCAATTTCCTTTAATACATATTCAAACCTATTAATTATTTGTAAGCCAAATCGAATTTATCATCTATTATAAATTATGTATCCATCTAAAGTTTTTTTATTCATGATCAAGGCTCTTTTTTTTCCTTTTTTCTTTTGGTCACAAGAGGTTCCTCCCATTAATTTAAAGAGAAAGTGAATACCATCAATTTTAATCTTTTTTCACCATACAATCACCCTCTACTAAATTAAGAATTATAGAAATGAAAGAATCTTCTATTCTCAATGCTCATATTCAATATTTCTTTGAAGTGATATAAATAGACTTAAAAGAAATATACTTTTCTCTTTCTGAACCAATGGTTCATCAAACATACTTCTTCTAGAATTTTTCTTCCATAGTAACACATTATTTATAATACATTTTCACTACAAGAAATATGTCTTTCCTAAGCGGTCGAAAAACGTTATCGTAGAATAGCATAGCGGTTAATTAAATGCTCTGACAGCGGCCGTCATTATAGGTCGGACACTTTAGATAGCAGATTTAATGTATGCTATAATTATCAAAGTTACGATAGCGTTGTTGAAAATGCAATTGTTTGTTTTTATAATAGCGTTGTATATTTGTTATTAAAGGTTTTTAATAATAGCTTTAGTTTTTTTATATTCAATAGCGTTGGATTTTTATTATAATTGGATTGCATCTATAGCAGTTTTTTTTACAAAGATAGCAAAACATTTGTGTTATTATTGTGTTGTAATTACCCGAAAATTAATTTTATTATTATTTTTTTTTGCACCCGACAATTAATATTATTATGTTTTCTGGTGTGCACCCTACAATTAATATTATTATAGTTATACAATTGAATTTCTTTTGTAGTTATAATATATTTTTGAATTGTTTGTCAAAACATTTCCATGTTTACAAAAGAGTAGTATTTACATAATGAAGGAATCAACCATTAAAAACCATAAAACATATCAAACATCACCAAGACTATTTCAAACTACTATCAAACATCAGCATCTTCACTTTCTCCATCATCTATCTTTTGGGTAGCTCTCATTACAACATACCAATTTGAAGAATCATCTTCCCCAGAGTAGAAAACCTACATCGTATTTAAACTACATAAAAAACATATGTTCATCAGGATCAACAAAAAGAGAAACTTTATTTATAAAAAAAAATCAAAAGATAAATGCGAGAAAATCACCATAGGAGACAGGAGTACTCTACCTGAATTAAATCTAGCAGACCAATCACATTCATCCCAACTTCCCGGCTTACAAGCTCGATATTGTTAAATTCACTGTTCTTGACCATCTAATAATAGAAAACAGGGATGCAAAATTAAATAAAGATCGTTTTCATTCAATAACTTCCTGCCTAACTGGAGGCCATTGGCAGGTGGCTCTAAGCATCGCAGTCACTTGCCTTTCATTGATCCTTTTGGTGTATCAGCTATTCGACAAACCTACAAACACCAAAAATAAGCAAAGATCTTTAATAATACCACATAATATTCATGTGAGTAAAATGTCTGAATTAGAACTATACTTCCATGGGCAGTTAGCAGCCTTTGAGTTGCTCCCTGATTGGATGGTAGGTAGTGATTGATATTTCACTTTATAGTGTATAACAGTCTTCTTCTTGTTGTCCTCTAAAGTGAAACTGAAATGAATACAGAAAANTTGTTGTCCTCTAAAGTGAAACTGAAATGAATACAGAAAAGGTAATAAGATGCTATGAAACCAAAAGATTAAAAATCTTGCAACAAGGTAATTAAATGAGAAACATATTCACCTAAGCTAGTTGATGGGCCAGTTCATCATCATTTGGTACCAGG
>OVBE01013809.1:0-12452 GCA_900406425.1 Iberis pinnata | reverse complement strand
AACTAAAGCTTGTGAAAATGGAGGCGAATTAGGGCTTTTATAGTGTTCAGAGAAAAGAGAAAAGCCCTAATTCACACTAGNGTGAAAATGGAGGCGAATTAGGGCTTTTATAGTGTTCAGAGAAAAGAGAAAAGCCCTAATTCACACTAGAGACAAAATGCTAATCATTGTCTTGGATCTTGGGCCTTGGTTCAGGTGGTATCCGGATTTGAGTTGGTCGGGTCGAAGCATGTTTGCCTTTGAGTTGGTGAATGCATAATCGATCCAGACTAAAAGATGCTTGCTTGGGATCGATCCAGTTGAGATGCGTCCAAAGTGCGTCTGAGGTTGGGATCGATCCCGGCATTGAGTGCCTGAGATCAATCCAGGCCTAGGTGAGTTCGATCTCGTATGTTCTCTTCTTAGTCCTGCTTCAACTTCGTGCACTTCCTTAGCTTTGTTCGAGACTTCACCAAAAATGTTGAAATAGAGAAAGGGGGGTCGATCCACGTAAAGGTTGAGATCGATCACTGCTAAGGTGGGATCGATCTGAGGTGGCTGCAGGATCGATCTAGTAAGTGTCGGGATCGATCCTGCTTCGACGCAGAAGTGCCTGAGATCGATCCTGCTTCGACGCAGAAGTGCCTGAGATCGATCCTGCATAGTGTTCGGATCGATCTTGCCTTGCAACTGAGGTAAGTCCAGTCCATTCCATGCTGAGTGCTGCTCCATTCAACGTTAAGTGCTGCTTTTCTGAAATTTCTCGAATCCTTCCCGAAAACTCCTGAAAGTCTTGAAAAGTCTCCAAAATGCATACATATTCAAATTCCAATGAAAAAGTCCTAAAAATCCTAAACTTAATGAAATAAACCATAAATGTGATGTATGCACGCTTTTAGACCTCAAAATTGATGTTAATTGATATGTAAAATCCATGAAAATTCAGAGTCATCAGCATGCGCTTCCTCAGCCACTTCATCAGCCTGAGAACAAATAAAATTGAAAACCAACTATGTTATTTACTATTAATGATAGGAAATGGGTACATAATGTATTGTGTGGACATATACATAAGTCCATTGTATTATGGGACTATATATTTGTACTCACCTCATCTCCTCTTACTGTTCCCTTTTCTTCTACATCTTCTTCATCCATTTCATCATTAGATCCACTTTCAGATTCAGAGTCATCAGACTAAGACGGAATAAAACCATCAACCACATTATACATTTTCATGGTCCATGGTAGCAAAACAATTTCATAGGCCAAAAATAGATTTAATTGAAAAGTCTTACTTACCAAGTCAACTACCTGGAGATATGTTGGCCAATAGACACTTTCTTTGCTTCCACACCCACACCCTCCACCTTCTCTTTATCTTCACGTGATGCTTCCTCGTGGACAACCGTTTTGTTTTTATGACGCATAATCTTGTCAACAGCTTCAACCTGTACATAAGACAAATATGATATAGACATCAAATTCCAAAAATAAATGTCCACCAGAAAGGACAAGTAAATCAACTTACTTCACTTTGGTCCATGTTTTTCCCCTCTGGGCACACCATCCCCTTATCTTGCTCGTTATGTCCTTAATTGTATACTATGTCCATAAGTACCTGTTGTGAATGGTTGGTCTGCACCAGAAAATTTGCAAAACCATATGATTTAGATACATTGAATACAAAACATTGAACCTATCATCCCCCATGACATTACCCATAGTCCAACCCTCTGTAATAACGCTTCACTCTCTTTATAGAGAGCCTCATTACTTAAAATCCTACGCATTTTGGGACATGTAACTACCGGTGGAAAAATATTTTTGGGCAGGTTGTCACTCAAGTCGTCGTGAAGACTATTGTCATTACTGGTATCCTCCTCGGTCATAACCTATAAAATGTCAAAAACATTGGTTACAAAACATAGGTGTGAAGATGTCTACACAACGACCCATTGTTTTATATATGGATATAAACCTGCTCCACAACATCTTTATCTGTTGATCTTGGACAGTCATTTGCAACCTTTGTTGGTACTACGTATTGCCTCGTCTCAGACAAGACCACATCTTCTTCTCCAAAATCTAAGCTCTTGCATGCACTTGACGACTTATCCCCCATGCCAAACAAAGACAATAATTTCTTATTAAATAATCTAAAAATAAGGTGCTAAAGTAATGTTCAGCGTATAACAACCTTATGGAGAGATGGTTTCGCTATTTGACCTCCGCTACGCCCTCAACGGTTGACACGTTCACAATGTATTTAGTGGACATGATATGTTTTTCGTCCACATTCCCCAGCTGATGCGGTGTCGTTATGAGAGCCTAATTACAATAATGGTTCTGGTTTTATTACTAGAATATAAGATGCTTTCCACGCATAAGTAGTCTACAAACATTTCAGCAAGATGTGCAATTAAGTTATTACCTCCTCAGATAGTTATGTGAGTATATTTTGCACCCCCGAATAATCACCAAAATCATTCTTCTCTTCACTAAACATATGACCTTCATCCCCCTGACTTTTAGGGGTATTGTCCTCATCGAATTTAAAATGTTTCCTTAACTGAACCACGAGAGTATTTGACTTAACCATATTTTCTTCACCAATGAACTTCCCACCCCTCTGCATCTCACTGATAATCTCGTCCATTATCTCGTTTTTCATCCTCACCTTATCTCGCTCAATGTGAACAACAATGTTTTTCAGACTGTTGCACAATAATCTCCTCCCGTAATTGAGCAATCATCTTCTCCAAATTATCATATAGCATTTTGTCCATATGACTGTAGACATCTGCTGGACGAAATTCTCCTTCCTCGTCCACCTCAAGACCACTTTCTTTTCCTTATAGTTTACTTGTTACGGGCTTTGACTTCTTAGTATTTTTCTTTGGGTCCTCCTTCTTCTCAGTGACAACAATCGGGTCAAATTCAGTTGACCCGCCAATCCACATGTTTTTCTCAAATTTGAACCCTTTAGCAATAAAACTCTCCATGTAGTCAGCCGATGGGTCCTCTACCTCATCCATCCAATAGTCGTTGACTTCCGTGTATATGTGGTCGTCCGCCATAAGTAGAGGTGGCACATACATCTGTTTAACGAAAAAACGATGAAATGTATTAAAAAAAACAAACAATATAAATGCGGATGGACCATAATTCTTCTCATGGACATGAGTTTCGCACCACCATAAGTAATCTGGTGGACAAACTAAATAATGTTATTAATTACCATTTACGAGTTCTCCAGTTGCAAAATGTTGGAGTTGTGGAATGTTCTACACGCCGGAAAACTCATGATAGATTCATGAGTAAAATCATGGTCCCCATCCTCAGGTGGCGGTAAAATCATCATTAACTGCGGTATAGCGGCAAAGAAAAACAATTGTGACCCATTAAGCTTCGATCGTAGATGGTTTTCTTCCTTGCATTGCCTCCCCACTTTAACCATCTCAATGGTGAGCAGGAAGGATTCGCGGCCCCATGGATACTTCTCAAAAGCTTTAATATCTTTCAACATCTCCACAATTCTGTTTGTAGCTCTAACCGGATTGGTCTTACACAACATAATACCTTCCACAATTACAAGATATGCGAGCCGGATTCTTCGCCATGCCGTCATTCTTTTCGCGGCAGGCAAGTTCTTGTCATTTTTCAGCATCACGACAATGTCTTTTATCAATACACTCTGCTGCTTGCTACCTAATAGCTTGTTCCAATAGGGCTGTTTTGGATCTTCAGGAGTTTGAATCCTCTGTAATACAGACTTCTCGGGATATGGTTCGCAAGGCAGCCCGGTTGCTATATCAAAGTCACAGAGTGATAGACAAAAGGGATTTCCACTAAAGACAAACCATAACTCGTACCTCCTAGCTGTTACCAGAGATCGACATAACATCTGATGGACAAGTTTGCCCGACAATGAAGCAATCAACACAGGGATGTTCAGTAGTGGCCCATATACCAAAGATTTAAGTTGTTCTAATGCTTCAGTTCCTTCAAGAGCGTCCACGAGATCCAAGAGATATTCTGGCTTGGAGTATGAGTTGATCCGTCCACCAGGGGGATATCGGTCAACCGCATAGAGCCTGCGCGGTAGTCGGGTTGAATCAACTATCATCTCTTTCTGTCTGGACGAATCTTTGGGCTTCTCGTGGACAACGTCGTTTCCTCTTTTTTTGGTCCATCTGATTTTTGGTGGACCAGATCTGGTTTTGGATTTGACCCCATCGCTTCTGTGGACGAACCAGGCAAACCTTGGTGGACAGGATCTTGTATAGTTTGCCTTCTGGTTGTCTATATTTCGTCTTGTCTATGATCGGTGTTGGTTTTCATCATCTCTGAAGATTATTCTGTAATCTTCGCATGGACAGGATTCTGAGTGTTGGTTCCTGTTTTGTCCACATAATTCGCAGATGTTTTCTTCACAACCACTCCGACATCTTCCCCTGACTTACCGGCGGTATGTTTGAGCGCATATTTATCGGGCATCCTCGAGGGTTTGTTTCTGGGTTCACCCTCTTTGTCCGGAACAATACGTTTAGCGGCAGAGCCCGTATCTTGACTGGTACGAGTAATATCCGCCGGTTTCTGAACCGCCAGACTCTACCGCTTTTCCTTCTTTGAACTCATGTCTCGTATATCTTTTTTTGGTAACGGTTGTTTCGGTGGTTGCTTTGTCGGCGGTTTGCTATTGAACCGTGGGGATGTCCGTGTCGTCGTTTCTTCGGACATGCTATAATCGTCACTGTCAAAGTATCTTCGGCAATGTTGTGGTAGAAGTTAATGGTGGATTTTTTTAATATCAGAAGTGAAAGAAGAACAGAAGAAGCAAGATAGATATTTTAGTAATTAATGTAGAGTGGTTTGTGTGAGTAACTTTTTCGAAACTTATTCTCGCTAAGGACAATTAAAAGAAATTTGATTAATTTTTAATTTTATTTTAATAGGAATCGAGGGCTAAAAAAATAAACTTTCATGGCATAAAATATAAGATAAACTTGATATGCTATTCATTATAATCAACATCCACAATATGGTAATGAGTGTAATTTTCCCTACTTTTAAACTAAAAAAAAAAATAAGTCAATAAAGAATATAACTTTAATATATTCGAAGGTTTTAATTCTGACTAGTAATTCGAACTTGAAGAGACAGTCTTCTGCAATTTTTTGTCAAAGAAAATAGTTGATAACAACCACTAACAAATGTAACAAATCTAATATAAAATGTTTTTGTTGATAATTAACAGTATCTCAAGAATACACATTCTAATATGTAAAGCACTAAAAGGGAAATTATAAAAGTTGAGTTTTCCGGATGTTGATATTTAATTATTTCAGATCTCTAGTAATGGTCTTTGTCTATGTTAAGACATTTCTTCTTTTTAACTTAAATGGTAAGGAAACGAAACATGTTGAACGACCGCAAACAAGAAGAAGTAGGTCCGAATATGCAAAGAATTTGCCAACAATATTGAACTTTTTTCCCACAATATTAAACTTTTAAAATTAGTTTATTTCTTTAAATATAAAAAATGACAAAAAAATAAGTCCCCGTTCAGACCTTAAATATTAAATTGTAAAGTTCTAATTTAAAAATACCATTAATAGTTTTTCAAAGTATAACATTAACTTTTTTCCTGAAAATACTAAGCAAAACCAGATCGTAAAGTAAATAAAAATATTCTAAATTCTTAAAAATAGCACCAAAATTTAAGTTAAATTTTTTGCTGTGAGTTTATAATGTTTTGAAATTAAACTGTGACATTTTGTTTTAGAAATTTTTTTGGGCAACATTTATTTTAGCACATTCTGAGATATTTTTTTTCAGATCTTCCAACACAAAACATATTTCATCAATTTGGATAACAATCTGAAACATCTCTAAATAATTTAATATGTTTATGGAAACATATATTAATTACATGAATCACATACTAAAACTTTATTTGACCATTATAAGGTAAAAGATAGAAATTCAAAAATTTTCTTGAAAAACACGAACTAAAAAGCCCCCAAAAAAAATAAAAAAATTAAAGTAAAAGAAGAGAGGAAAAAACCGAAACACGGAAAGGAGGCCAATTCGTCGTCTTTAGCTGAAAAAGAAATCTCTCACCATTGTTTGATTCAGTCAAGTTTTTTCTTTCTCTCCGACAAATTTTCAAGATCTATACCACATGCTACTATGAGCCTCCGCCACCGCACCGTCCCGTCACCAACCGGACGGCCGTTGGCGGCGGATACTGCCGGAATCGAAGAGGAGCCCTATAATATCATTCCCGTCAACAATCTCCTCGCTGACCATCCTTCTCTCCGTTTTCCAGAGGTTCGTGCCGCCGCCGCTGCTCTTAAAACCGTCGGAGACCTTCGCCGTCCACCATACGTTCAATGGCGTTCACAATACGATCTCCTCGACTGGCTTGCCTTGTTCTTCGGCTTCCAGAAAGATAACGTTCGTAACCAGCGTGAGCATATAGTGCTTCATCTCGCTAATGCTCAGATGCGTCTTACGCCGCCGCCTGATAACATCGACTCTCTCGATTCCGCTGTTGTCCGTCGATTTCGCCGGAAACTTCTTGGTAACTACTCAAGCTGGTGCTCGTATTTAGGTAAAAAGTCGAATATCTGGATCTCAGATCGAAACCCTGATTCGAGACGAGAGCTTCTCTATATTGGTCTCTATCTCCTTATATGGGGAGAGGCGGCGAATCTTCGTTTCATGCCTGAATGTATTTGTTACATCTTCCATAATATGGCATCGGAGCTCAACAAAATCCTTGAGGATTGTCTCGATGAGAATACAGGGCAACCTTATTTACCTTCTCTCTCAGGCGAAAACGCCTTCCTAGACGGCGTTGTAAAACCTATTTACGATACAATCAAAGCTGAGATTAATGATAGCAAGAACGGGACATTGGCGCATTGCAATTGGAGGAACTACGACGATATCAACGAGTACTTCTGGTCGAATCGATGCTTTAGTAAATTGAAATGGCCGATGGATTTGGGAAGCAATTTCTTCAAAAGTAGAGGCAATACCGTAGGAAAAACCGGGTTTGTGGAGCGTAGGACGTTCTTCTACCTTTACCGAAGCTTTGATAGGCTTTGGGTGATGCTTGCTCTGTTCCTTCAAGCTGCCATTATAGTAGCTTGGGAGGAAAAGCCGGACGATGGGACGGTGACAGCGCAACTGTGGAATGCCTTCAAGTCAACAGATGTTCAGGTGAGACTTTTGACAGTGTTTTTGACCTGGAGTGGTATGCGACTCTTGCAGGCTATTCTGGACGGGTTTTCGCAATGGCCCCTTGTTTCAAGAGAGACCAAAGCTCTCTTTTTCAGGTTGCTGATGAAGGTTATAGCTGCTGCAGTTTGGATCATAGCTTTTACGGTTCTTTACATCAACATCTGGAAGCAGAAGAGGCAAGGCAGTCAGTGGTCCAATGCTGCGAAAGCTAAGATCTACCAATTCCTTTACGCTGTGGGGGCTTTTTTGGCTCCTGAAATTCTGGCTTTGGCTCTCTTTATAATCCCATGGATAAGAAACTTTATGGAAGAGACCAATTGGAAAATATTCTTTGCTTTAACTTGGTGGTTTCAGAGTAAAAGCTTTGTGGGTCGAGGTTTGAGAGAGGGTTTAGTGGATAACATCAAGTACTCAACTTTTTGGATCTTTGTCCTAGCAACAAAGTTCACGTTCAGCTACTTCCTGCAGGTTAAGCCAATGATTAAACCCTCGAAGCTGCTATGGAATTTGAAGGATGTAAAATATCAGTGGTTCCAGGTTGCGGATGGCAGCAACAGGTTTTCTGTCTTGTTGCTATGGTTGCCGGTTGTCTTGATATACCTTATGGATATCCAAATTTGGTATGCAATCTATTCTTCTATTGTTGGTGCTGTTGTTGGACTGTTTGATCATCTGGGGGAGATCAGAGACATGGGACAGCTTAGACTGAGGTTTCAATTCTTTGCCAGCGCTATACAGTTCAACTTAATGCCCGAAGAACAACTTCTGAATGCTAGAGGCTTTGGTAACAAGTTCAAGGACGGCATTCATAGGTCAGTTTGTATCTGGGTACTACTGATATTCTTACAAAAAATTTATTGTACAAAGCTGTGACTTTTGAAATTTTATTCTGTTCAAGCAGATTCTCTCCATTTAACTCAGTTTTTTTTTCCGATATTGTAATAACCTTGAGAATGTGTAATGTATGCAGATTGAAGCTAAGGTATGGATTTGGGCGGCCGTTTAAGAAACTTGAGTCTAATCAGGTCGAGGCCAACAAATTTGCGTTGATCTGGAATGAGATAATCTTGGCTTTCAGAGAAGAAGATATAGTTTCTGATCGAGAAGTAGAGCTCCTGGAGCTACCAAAAAATTCCTGGAATGTGTCGGTTATTCGCTGGCCATGCTTCTTGTTGTGCAATGAGCTTTTGCTTGCACTGAGCCAGGCCAAAGAGCTGGTTGACGCCCCTGATAAATGGCTGTGGAATAGGATATCCAAGAATGAGTACAGGCGTTGTGCTGTACTTGAGGCATATGATAGCATCAAATATTTATTGCTCTCAATTATTAAAGTTGACACTGAAGAACATTCCATAGTTACTGTTTTCTTCCAAACAATCGATAATTCTATCCAGTCAGAGGTTTTCACCAAGACCTTTAAAGTGGACCTTCTGCCAAAGATTTACGAAACATTGCAAAAGCTGGTAGGGTTGGTAAATGATAAGAAAACGGATATTGGGCGGGTGGTGAATGTTCTGCAGTCTCTTTATGAGATTGCGACACGACAGTTTTTTATAGAAATTAAGACAACTGAACAGCTATCTGTTGAAGGGTTGACTACTCGTGACCCAGCTTCAAAACTACTGTTTCAAAATGCTTTAAGGCTTCCTGATGCAAGCAATGAAGACTTCTTCCGGCAGGTTAGGCGATTACACACGATTCTCACATCTAGGGACTCTATGCACAGCGTCCCTGAGAATCTAGAGGCGAGACGGCGGATTGCTTTCTTTAGCAATTCACTTTTCATGAACATGCCTCATGCACCGCAGGTTGAGAAAATGATGGCTTTCAGTGTTCTGACACCATACTATACTGAGGAAGTTGTATACAGCAAAGAACAACTTCGAAACGAGACCGAGGATGGGATTTCAACCCTGTATTACCTGCAGACTATCTATGCTGATGAATGGAAAAATTTCAAGGAACGGATGCATAGAGAAGGAATAAAGACAGATGATGAACTGTATACAACCAAGTTGAGAGAACTCAGGCTTTGGGCTTCTTACAGAGGTCAGACTTTGGCACGTACAGTTAGAGGAATGATGTACTACTACCGGGCCCTTAAGATGCTTGCTTTTCTTGACTCCGCTTCTGAAATGGACATTCGAGAGGGTGCTCAGGAGCTTGGTTCAGTGAAGAGTGGTCGATCAGATGGGGTTGACTCTGAAAACGACCCGTCTTCCCTCAGCAGAGCAAATAGTTCCGTGAGTACACTGTATAAAGGCCATGAGTATGGTACTGCATTGATGAAATTCACATATGTTGTGGCGTGCCAGATCTATGGGTCTCAAAAAGCAAAGAAGGAGCCTCAGGCAGAGGAGATTCTGTATTTAATGAAGCAGCATGAAGCCCTTCGTATTGCATATGTCGATGAGGTGCCTGCAGGCAGAGGAGAGACTGAGTATTATTCCGTTCTGGTGAAATACGATCACCGGTTGGAGAAAGAAGTGGAGATATTCCGTGTGAAGCTACCTGGTCCGGTGAAGCTTGGTGAGGGAAAGCCAGAGAACCAGAATCATGCAATGATCTTTACCCGTGGTGATGCTGTTCAGACCATTGATATGAACCAGGACAACTATTTCGAGGAAGCTCTCAAGATGAGAAATTTGCTCCAGGAGTACAGACATTACCATGGGATCAGAAAACCAACTATTCTTGGTGTTCGGGAACATATCTTCACAGGCTCAGTCTCATCCCTAGCCTGGTTCATGTCTGCTCAGGAGACAAGTTTCGTCACTCTTGGTCAGCGTGTTCTTGCAAATCCGCTAAAGGTCAGAATGCATTATGGTCACCCTGATGTATTTGATAGATTCTGGTTCTTGAGTCGAGGTGGTATCAGCAAGGCTTCTAGAGTTATAAATATCAGTGAGGACATCTTCGCTGGGTTCAATTGCACATTGCGAGGTGGAAACGTCACCCACCACGAATATATTCAGGTTTAGATCTAACTTTTCTTATCTCCTACACTCAATGATATTTGTATAATTCTTTTTGTTATGCATATATATTCAGGTTGGGAAGGGTCGGGATGTTGGATTGAATCAAATATCAATGTTTGAGGCTAAAGTAGCCAGTGGGAACGGAGAGCAAGTTCTAAGCCGAGATGTTTACCGACTTGGTCACAGGCTTGATTTCTTCAGAATGTTATCATTTTTCTACACAACAGTCGGGTTTTTCTTCAACACAATGATGGTTATTCTTACTGTTTATGCTTTCCTCTGGGGACGGGTTTATCTAGCTCTAAGCGGTGTTGAGAAGTCTGCTCTAGCAGACAGTACGGACAGCAATGCGGCCCTTGGGGTAATCTTGAACCAGCAATTCATCATTCAGCTCGGTCTATTCACAGCCTTGCCAATGATTGTTGAATGGTCTCTCGAGGAAGGTTTCCTTCTAGCGATATGGAATTTCATTAGGATGCAGATTCAGCTTTCATCTGTCTTCTACACATTCTCAATGGGGACGAGAGCTCACTATTTTGGAAGAACCATTCTCCATGGCGGAGCTAAGTACAGAGCCACTGGACGTGGATTTGTTGTCGAGCACAAGGGATTCACTGAGAATTATCGACTCTATGCGCGCAGTCATTTTGTGAAAGCCATTGAGCTTGGGCTGATCCTCATAGTCTATGCTTCACACAGTCCGATTGCTAAAAACTCCTTGATCTACATAGCCATGACTATCACGAGCTGGTTCCTTGTGATTTCATGGATCATGGCTCCCTTTGTGTTCAACCCTTCTGGATTCGACTGGCTTAAGACAGTTTATGACTTTGAGGATTTCATGAACTGGATCTGGTACCAAGGCAGAATCTCAACGAAATCCGAACAAAGCTGGGAAATTTGGTGGTACGAGGAACAAGAACACCTGAAATTCACTGGGAAGGCAGGAAAAATTGTTGAGATCATCTTGGATCTTCGGTTTTTCTTCTTCCAGTATGGGATCGTATATCAGCTTAAAATCGCAAATGGATCCACCAGCATTTTTGTATACGTGTTCTCATGGGTATACATCTTTGCAGTGTTTGCGGTTTTCTTAGTAATCCAATACGCCCGTGACAAATACTCTGCGAAAGCACATATCCGTTACAGGCTTGTTCAGTTCCTCTTGATTGTACTGGGTATACTAGTAATCGTTGCGCTACTTGAGTTCACGCATTTCAGCTTCATCGATATCTTCACGAGTCTACTTGCATTCGTACCAACGGGCTGGGGAATCCTTCTGATCACACAAGCTTTAAGGCCACAGCTAAAGACATTCAGGCTTTTGTGGAACGCGGTTGTCTCTGTTGCGCGGTTATATGAGATATTGTTCGGGATACTAATAATGGTTCCTGTAGCGTTCTTGTCGTGGATGCCTGGGTTTCAATCAATGCAAACAAGGATCTTATTCAATGAAGCTTTTAGCAGAGGACTTCGTATTATGCAGATTGTCATTGGGAAGAAATCAAAAGGCGATGAAGTTAAAAACCGGTAAAAGCTCTGAACATGTTTATGTTTTTGTTTGGGTAAAATCTGATTCTCATTCTAATGCAAAGGTTATAAACTTGTGTAGGTCTTAAGTATATGGTAGTTTTGAAGTTTTTTGTTTGCAACTATGGATGGAACCACTTGGAAGGTTAGTTTTATCGAAAACATTCAAATATAAGTAGTTTTGTCTGAAGAAAAACTCAGATATTAAAAGTTTTGTCTTTTCTTAAAACCAGGTTTTTTGAAGGAGGAAGTTGATTATCCGGTTAGTGAAATACATATTTTGTAAGTGTGTGAGAGGAGGAGAAACTATGATTCTTGAAATGGTTTTGGTCTGAAAAGTAAAGTATTTGTGTAGTAGGGGAGGGGGGGGCTTATGTGTATTTGTTCTCTGATTGTAGAGGTTTAGAGCATTTTAGGTTACGTAATATTTGCTTTCTAATGTCAATTACACACCTTTCCACATCCTTGGTCAGAGACCCAGCTTCAAAAGTTTCTGTTTGTTTATTTTTCAATCCAAAATTCCTTACTTCCAATTGACAACTTTTTGCAATTTAATTTAAATGCAATATAAAACAAAATAAGCAAATAAAAGAAAATTAATATTTGCTGTTCTACCTATTATACATAACTAGATATTTACGCGTGGGTTTTTCAAAATAACTAGGTGACTGGCCCGCGCCATGCGCGGGCTATGAGTAAACTTATATAAAC
>OVBE01013807.1:0-12454 GCA_900406425.1 Iberis pinnata | reverse complement strand
AGATACTCATCCATCCGTGTTTGATATGCGTTGTGAAGATTTGACGATGGAAGACAATAACTGCGTAAAGGAAAAAGGTTTTGAAGTCTCGTTGCTTGTTTATGTTGTGCGAGCTATTTGAGAAGTTGTTGACAATATAGCTGAGGAATTTAAAAAGGCAAAAGTTTAAAAGTCTCTTTGATATCTTTGATATGTGGTTTTTTATAGTTTCTAGGGAGAAGAAGAATGCAAGAAGAGAAAACATTAATGAGAATTTATTTCTGTTGAATTAAAATGTTAATAATAAAATTTAAGGTTGATGATCGATTAATTTTAAAAAATAATGCTGATGTGTCATGGAGATGAGAGTTTATGTGTCAAGCCATTGTGAGTTATAAACCTTTTTTTTTATATAATATATATATATATATATATAATTTGTTCTTGTATTTTGGTTGGCACAACAAATTGACGTATGAAAATAGCAACCAAAATGATTCTTGTATTTAAGTAACCAATATTATAAAATTTGTGTATTATTTGGGGTTTTCCCCTATATATATTTTTGTAGTTACAATTTTAATACATGAATTTTTCGAAATCGCAGTTTTACCTAATGGAAGCTAACCAACGTTAATCATATTTACCAAACATTTTTAGTTTCCCGAAATCGTGAACTATTAAGATTTTTCAGTTTAATACATAAACTAACGGATTTGTGTAATTTGATATCTTTATTTTAAAATAATTTTTCATGTTATAAAATTGTTAGAAATCATTTTAAAACATGTGAAATAATTACTGCTATAAAGTTGAATATATAGTAATGGAAAAATTATTACTATATTGATGCAAAAGAAACTAAATTAAAATGTAATTTTTACTATTGCTACTTTCTTGATATCATTTTGGGTTAACTTTAGTAGATCCCCCAAACTTGGTACATCCAACTTATTTCCCCCTCAACTTTGTAACTCATTAGTATCCCACCCGAACTTCGACTGCTGCTTACAAGACCCCCTGAACTATTCGATCTCAACGTTTTAAAAAAAAAGATTTAAAAATTGCTTTTTCAGTTAAATTTAAACCAAAATCCTAATTTCATTTTAAAAAAATCCCGGTTCAAATTAAAATTGAAGTCTTTATTTAACTGTTTTAAAGAAAAACGTGAAAATAAAAAAATATTAGGGATATTATCGATCGATTGTTGCAGTTGATTCTTAGAGCAATTCTTGCAGGTGATTCTTAGAGGCAACTTGTTGAGAAACAAAAAAAAGACAGAAGAATCTAATACGAAAACATCCATATTAACAAACCCAAATCTCAATGCTCATTTTATCGTTAGCAATGTAATGGTGTATAATTGGGAAAAAGGGTGGCCAGTTTTTATTGTTGATTTGAACACCAGCTGTGACACATATACAATTTATTATGTTTTATTAGCAACAAACGAGCACAACATTCAAAAACAAAATAACGATTTTAGAAAAGTAGTAGTATGTCATGAAGTCCTTTGTTGACTTACATCTAGCAATATCATCTTCTCTTCGTTTAATATCCTGGATGGATCAGAGATATAGAGAAATTAAATTAGGCTTAGCAGAATCATTATTTAATCAAACAAACGTTAACAAACCATTTTGCGATAAGCCGCATGTAAACCATGAATCTGAAGGAAGAAGCACAGCAAGGAATAGAGAAGAAAAAGGTAACGAACAAGATAACAAGTTAACAAATTAGGACTTAAAATAAAATTAAGATTTTGGCTTAAGTGTAAACGAAAAAGAAATTTTTAATCGCTTTTTTAAAAGCTTTAATCACGATTTTTTGTTTTTAATCGCTGAAGGGGGGGAAAACGATGAGATCGAATAGTTCATGTGGTCTTGTAAGGAGCAATCGAAGTTTGGGTGGGATACTAATGAGTTAAAAAGTCCAGGGGAAAATAAGTTGGATGTACAAAGTTTGAGGATCTACTAAAGTTAACCCTATATATTTTTGAAACAACCATAATTTTTTGAACACACTTTCTTATTAGTGTTTGAAACTTTTCGTCTAACTTACTCGTGAAAGTTTTTGTAATGGAAAAATAGTATTTCATGTATGAGTCGAACGATAACAATATGTGTTTAGACAAAGATTTTTTCTATTTTCAAAGTTTGATGTTTATTTTTAGTGTATAATTGATATTATTGAAATTATTCTATTTATTTCAATTTTTTGCATCGGTATAATATAAATGTATATACCACTAATAATTTTTACTTTTTAATCTTTGTTTCTAATATTTCTACTAACGTGAAAATGTATTTTAAAAACATATTTCAAATTATACAAATTTGTTATTTCATATATTAAAGTGGAAAATATTAATAATTCATGTATTATTAGGACAATCGGAAAAATTGTGTAGATATGGGTAACGTCTATTAGTGTTCTGTTAAGTAAAATTTGGATTTTGAAAAGTTTATGTATTAAAACGGTAATTACAATAAATTAATCTATTAAAATAACAACAACAACAACAAATTAGTTTATTAATATAGCAACTGGAATAGTTCGTGTATTAAAGTAACAAATGTTATAAAGTTGAGTATTTTATATTTTTTCCCATATATATACTACCTTAACTATTTTCGTGTGTACCTTCAAATGTATATTACTATATTTATATTTAATGTCAGATGGCCATGTTTTTTCTTTTGTAAAAGGTTTTTAAAATTAAAAAAAGCCGAGAAGACCATTACAACCCAAGCTTTTGCTTGGATCCCCAAAAATCTAAATTCTAAACACATCTGGTTTACTAAACTAAATGAATTTGGGAAAAGTTCTAATGAACCGGTTTAGATTAACCTAAATGCCTGAAGTAAAACTTCAGAAATGCTATCGCACAAAATTCTGCGGATACGCCGGTCGAACCGACGCTGGTCGGAGGAGTTTAAGTTACCGTTAGTGTTCTAGAGCCAAAAGACCACTTTCTGGCAGCCGAAATAGGAAATGAAGGGAAGAGTGGAAAAATCGGTTTGATTACGCTGCAGGAGAGAAATCCTAGCCGATCGCAGCTGAAACGATAAGAGGCAAGACGTAGTCTCGAAAGTGATGGGTTGGCTTGGCCGTGCCAGATCCGCTACCTTTAGACAGTATAAGGCCGCGCAGAAGTCTCCAGAGTCACCCGAGAGTAAAGATTCGCCGCCGTAGTTAATTTTCAACCTGATTCCCTTTGTTTTCTGCTAGAATCGCTGCATTCTTAGATGATTAGACCGGAGATGCCGGTGCCGAAGCAAATCCTTTCACCTTCCGCCATGGTTTAGTAAGCAGATTTCAGCATCTTCATGCATAGAACTGCAGAGCCACGGCAGGCATGACAACCTCATGGAGCTGGGCACACCAGAGGTTCCGAAACCGCGGTGCACATGGTTGTTATTAGAAACTAGGGGCGATGGTTCTCGTTTCGTCCTCCAGAGTCTCGAAAATTCTAGAGAGAAGATTGAAGAGAGAGAAAGAGAATACAACATCAAAATTTTCAGATGGCCATGTTAATACTATATCGATGAAGCCTACGATGCAAGACAAGATAATGATAGTTTTGGTTATTACAAATTACAAATTCGATTAGTGACCCATCATTTTCATCAAACCAAATATGTATACTTTATCAATATGGCAATATCTTAAACGTACATTTGAGAAAAAAAATTGTTTTAATAGAAATTTATCTAAAGATTTCAAGATTAGTCCAAAGTCCAATGTTTTAGTTTGAAAGAGTAAGGAAGACAGGCTAACCAAAGCAGCCACAACATCTTTGCAGAAGCCACTCAAAGCTGCAAGAAGTCAAAATTCAAAATCCTTAACAATGAAAATAAGAGAGAAAGAGATGATATGAGATGAGATGCTTTACATATGGCATAGACAAGAACATGGTCTATCTCTTGACAAGATGACGGTGGTGTTGTTATGATCCAACGAAAAACCAGAGGAAAGATTGTTATCAAGAACACAACTTTTGTTGGTCGGAGAAAACGGTTGAGATAGAGAAGAAAGAGAGGAAGAGAAGTCGTATATTTCACAGTCAACTCCATAGCTCACTGGAAGCAAAGAAGACGAAGAAGAAGATGATGATTTAGACGATGATCCACCTCTTCCTTCTTCCTTCATTTCTCCATTGATCTCCTTCTCTATCTCTCTCTATTGCTCTGGTTTTGAATCTCTATTTCCCGGTAAAATATTGAAACTTAGGTGCTAAACCTAACGGTCATCAACCAAATGTTACACCACCAACTACCTTACCACGTATATGCTTAATTTACAGAAATGCTTTTGTATTGTATCCCTTACGAAACAAACATTATTGATTTAAAAAAAAACAAATCACACATGTTTTCCATTTTAATGGACCCAATAAGTATCCGAAAAAACCTTGCAAATTCTTTTTATAAAATGATTAAGAAAATTAGAGTAAAAAAGAATACATAAGTTTATACAAAATTGCAGTAGACAAGAAATTTCTTCTAGCTAACTTAGCTAACCTATCAGTGTGGGCATTAAAATTCTGAAGTATATGAACAAAAAGAGAAGGGTCGACGAATTCCCCCCCCCCCTCGAACTATTGCCATTCCTCATATTCCCCCTTAACTCTTTGTCTCTTTGTTTTACATCATAAAAAATTTACTCTTCAATTTCCCCTACAGACTTTCATAACCGTTCAATTTTCCCCATTTTACACTAAACCGGATAAAACTTAATTAACCAGAAAATCGCGTTTAACTTAACTGCGTTTAAGATTTACCCAGTTTTTGAAATTATCTGATTTCGGACCCAATTGAAATTTCTGACCCGGTTTGAACTACAAGAAGCCCATAACCATTTTTAACCAACCCAAATCGAAAACTCTCTTTCACTTAGAGGGTTTTAGATTCTTTGTCAACCAAAAACGAGATCGACAAACAAAACAACCTAAGTGTAATTTGGAAAAAAAAATATAGAAATTAGGGTTCATAGATTGAAAGTTTACCCATAATCGATTTCCCAGTGGAGAATCATGGTGCGAAGGAAAAGATCAGTTGATCGAGTAAGGGGAGATGCTGCTAGACGACCAATTTAGACGACACAAAGTAGAAATGCCGTTCGGAGTGAAGTACGTGGTGACTTCGCCGCCGTTGCTCCAGGTGAATCTTCTTCGGCCAGGTAAACGAGAAATTAAGTAATTTAGCTTGTTCATTAGATGATTTAGGGTCGATTAGGGTTATGATGAGTCGAATGAGGTTCTGGGTCGAATGAGTTTCTGATGATTTCTGCTTATTGTGTGTACGGAAAATGTGATAGATGATGCTTATGAAAACGAGGAGAATGAATTAGAGTATAAAGAAGAAACAGAACCATAAGATGAGTTGGATAGATTTGAGTTTGATGTTAGGGAATCACTGGACAAGTTTGTTGACGAGCCTTACATTGGGCGTATGGAAATACCGGATAGCTCTGATGAAGAAGAAGATCCTTTGTTTGCGAGACAAAGAAGATCTTTCATCCTCTTTGCTTTTACTCTATTTTTACATCTTAGTCTTTTATGATCCTTTTTATGTTTATGCACTTTACTTCCAGCATGTTCACTACACTTAGGACCTTTTAGCAAAACCACCCCTTTTAATACATAGCTTGACTTTAAAGCATCCATTGCATTCAGATTGATTAGTATACTCCCATTTGGGTTAACAACCCATCTATACTAAAACAATGGGTAATTGATACCCAGTAGGACCGAAAAATCCTATTGTCAATTTGGTGCCGTTGCCATTTGGGATTTGTTACTACATTCTGGATCTTTTCATATCAAGCTTCTTTTACATTTTTACTTACATGTCTACCTTTTTTTTGCTTTGTTTTCAGGTACCTGCTTAGCAGTGTATGAATCTGAGAAGCAGAGGACCAACTGACTTGATTCCACTCGTTGACGACATCAGAGCTCTTGAACGAGAACACTCTTGGGCAAGACGTGAACACGAATGTGCGGAACACTTGAAACGGTTGAACTTACAAATGGCAGACAACGTTGACAGAGACAACCAGAACACCATCAGTGCTGGTGACAACCCCAACACTTACACCATTAGACATGAAATCAATCCATCTGCAGTTCAGAACAACAACTTCGAGATCAAGCATAGTCTCATTGCCATGGTGCAGAGCAACAACTTCCATGGACTACCTATGGAAGATCCACTTGATCACCTCGATGAGTTCGACGGGTTCTACAGTCTAACGAAGATAAATGGTGTGAATGAAGACGCTTTCAAGCTACGCATATTCCCATTCTCTTTGGGGGAGAAGGCACACCAATAGGAGAAGTCACTCCCCAGGAACTCCATCACAACTTGGGATGCCTACAAGAAGGCATTCCTTGCAAAGTTCTTATCAACTACCAGAACAGCACGCTTGAGGAATGACATTTCAGGGTTTGCACAGAAGAATGCTGAAACCTTCTCTGAGGCATGGGAGCGCTTCAAGAACTACACTATACAATGGCCCCATCACGATTTTAGAAAAGCTTCCTTACTCAGCACCCTCTATAGAGTTGTCTTGCCTAAGATCCGAATGCTGCTAGAAACTGCCAGCAATGAGAATTTCCTCAACAAGAGTGTTGATGACGGGTGGGAGTTGGTAGAGAACCTTGCCCAGTCTGATGGGATTTACAGTGAGGACTATGATAGAATACCTCGAGGTAGTTCTACTTCTGATGAAAGCACGAAGAAGGAGATCAAGGCACTGAATGAGAAGTTGGACATGTTACTCATGGGTTAACAACATCAAGTTCACTTCATCTCTGATGAAGAACATCTTCAGATTCAAGCTGCCGAAGCTCAAAAGCAAGAAGAAATGTGCTATGTTCAGAACCAAGGGGGTTACAAAAAAGGGTACTTTAACTACTCCAACAAACCTGGTCTCTCTTACAGAAGCAACAACGTTGCTAACCCACAAGACCAAGTGTACCCACCTCAACAGCAGAAGAACTCTCAACCTTTCAACACCTACAACCAGAACAAAGGTTACTACCCCAATAAGCAACAACAAAATGGTTTTCAACAACCACAACAACAACAACTTACTGGTGCACCTCCTGGTTTCTCATCTAACCAACCTCCTGCTCAACCCTTCAACATTAAAGCTACGTTACAACAACTTGTTCAAGGACAAGCTACTTATGCAATGGAGACATCAAAGAAGTTTGGTGAACTCCAACAAAAGATGGATACATCCTTTGATGCAATCTACTCAAAGATAGACAATCTCACCTCCAAGGTCACCACTCTTGAAAGAAAAACCGCTTCAACTTCTGCGAATGGTCATCTACCAGGCAAATCTATGCAGAATTCAAAGACTACGCCAACATCAACACCGTCTATCTTGAGCAGACATCTTCTATTACTACTTAAACTTACCNGATTCACGGAAGCCATTGCAACCTCCACCAGAAGTGATCACTGAACCATCTCTTGCTGAACAACCATCACAACAGAAGGACGCACCCTTCATTCCACCACCATATGTTCCGAGGTTACCTTTCCCTTCCCGATTCAAGAAGGAAATTATAGCAAAATACCCTTAGGTTTTTGAGAAATCCACGAAGGAACTCGAGAAGTTCTAGAACCACTTGAAGAATGCAATTCCTTGATAACGACGAAGCAAGAAGATCCTGGTTCATTCACACTACCCTGCTCATTTGGAACTTTCACTTTTGATGAATGCCTTTGTGACGTGAGAGCTTCCGTCAACCTCATTCCTATGTCCACTGCCGAAAATCTAAGATTGGATGAGTTTAAAACTTCAAACATAAATTTGTTGATGGCGAACATATCGGTTAGGCATCCTGTTGGTATCTTAGAGAGCTTACCTATCAAGATCAAGGATGTAATAATACTCACATATTTTATGGTATTGAAGATGGATGAAGAGCCTAAGGATCCATTGATCTTTGGAAAACCGTTCCCAGAAACGGTTGGAGCTGTAATCAACATCAAGAAGGGTCACATTAAACTGAACATAAAGAGAGGACCAAAGATGATCTTCAACATCAATACTAAACCCAAGGACCTCACTGCCCAAAGTCAGCTGTATTCTGTGAAGGAACTGAATGAAGACAATCTGAAGAATTGGTACTCAAGCAGTAAAGCTGTTGAAGATGGATTGGAAAAGGAACCAACTAAGTCTGGAATGCACAATGAAGTCTTCAAACCTGTCAAAGAACCGGATAAAGAAGTTCCAAAGGAGTTAAAAGAAGTCAGGACATTGGAAATTTCCAAAGGTGAAGACAACCTGAAGGATCCAGGAAAAGGAAATCCTGAGTTCAAACCTCGCCCTGAACGTGCACCACCTCAGAAACCACCTTCGAACATCCCAATTTATAAAAAATACTTGGAACCTCATACCCAAAGCTTGGAAATCAATAATGGAGACCAATTCTTCCTATTCAACAAAGGGTTCAAGTATTATCTTGGGAATGTGGATCCACTATGTTCTAAGAGCTTCATGATCAATGAAGTACTTTCTGAGGAAGACATCATACTTGCTGTATAACTTGATGAAAAACCAAAGCTGAACTCCAAAGTTGATAAGAACTATGACAAAGGAGCCTTCTAAGAAAAGACCTCGGTTCTCTTCAGAGAACTGTCTCAGGGTCATTAATCCTAAAAACAGGAAGTCAAGCTTAGTGACTTAAAACAAGCTCACTTGGGAGGAAGTCATGTGTCTATCTTTGTATATATTTCAATTCCAATGCTTTTAACTTTCAGTACTTGATTTAATACGTTTTAGTTTCATCTTTTTTTGGTGTCTTGGGTACTTACAGATTGAGTTTCGAGAATTTTTCTCTCTAAAAACGTTTTCCTCAAAGGAAAATCTCACTAGAAGCAATCACTCTTCCAAAGGCTTTTAATAAGACACTAAGAACTTTCAAAATCGATTTCATCTCTTTCTCATTTTCTATTTTCAATCTCTAAACTATCTCATCGGTTTCAACATTTTTTATAACAAAAAATCGGTTTCATTCTTAAACTTGCAAAAACGTTTTTGTTGAACCAACTTCACCTTATGTTAATCGTTTGAACTAGATAATGAGGCAAGGTTTGAAATGTGAATTTAGATTGTTAATTGCTTAAGCATCCTTCATGTCCAATCCATTTCTTTTCAAAAACGTTCTTGATCTTAGCACTTGTTGAATCCCTTAAACGCTTAGAACCATACTCATTCATTCTCTTTGGTATGTTGTCTTTTCAGGATTAGAAAATGTCTCAACCATCAGCTGGAAGGATCATGAGGAGAAAATGAAGGGAGAAAGCACTATCTAGAGGAAGAAGGGATGAACATGAAATCTCGCCTGAATTTTCACCAAATGCCCCAATTATATCTGAACGGTAACTCTAAGGACAGGAGATTGCTGAGCATTTCCAACAAACACGGGAAGACATGGAAATTCAAGAGCACTATGCTCTTCTCATTGCGCAAGCAGAACAAGAAAGAGAGAGAGAACGAGAGGAGCTCGAACGATCCCAAAGACGGTCGAACATTAGTAGGAGAAAGCAGATCGCTATGGAGGATGAGGAAAATAGTGAGGATCCCACATATCAAGTGGGTGAAGAAGTGAGCGCAGAGGTGCAAGAGTATTATGTCGAGTTCGCGGGTTCGACAATGCAAGAGGGAAATTCCCGAATGGAAGTTGAAGAGAGTGCTGAAACTCACTACCTAGAGGCCCTCCTCTCTCGAATCTTCAAAAGGACTCGGTTCCCTCACAAGCCAACAATGGGCGCTTTAGGGATAGCAAAAGACATGTCTAATCTTTTCAAGAATACAAGCTTAGAGAAGCTCATGACCACTTACGATGATGGATACGAGGAAGAAACATGCCACTTCCTTGCAACGCTCCAACTTTACTTCAATGATGATGATATGCTTGGGTATATCACATTTTCAGTGCGGGGACAAGGGTATGAACTCTCTGTGGTAGAATTGAATCGCCTCTACGGGTTCTCGGATGATGGGAACATTGATAACCTTCCTAATTATGCCAAGGAAGAGCTGTCTGCATTGTGGATGACGATAGGGGTTGAGGATTACAGTGCAAGAAAAATAAAATGCTCGGAAAGGAACCCGGTCCTGCGATATTTCCACAAGGAAATTGCAAATACTATATTTGCAATGGAGATGACTGGAAATGGTACTGAAGGAGAGATAGGGATGATTGCTATAGCCTTGAAGCCCATATTGCACTACACATCGGACGGTCGTCCAATACAAGGGAATACAGCTAACTCTAGCCTATCCCGGATTTAATTAAACCAATTGATGGGGTATAGAGACTGGGCTGTTTTAAACTATAAGAGAAAAGTCCAAGGAACTTTGACAGTTGGGGGAATCATTACACACATCCTAAGAGCATGCAACGACCCTCTTGAAGGAAGAGGCCAACCAGCAAAGATGATTGACCTGAGCTATCTGAAGAACTCCCATTTCTTTGAAGGAAAAATCGCTGAACAGGAATATAGGTTCATTCACCTAATCTTTGGAACGACACTCATGTTACTCCCCAACGAGAAGTTAACAACAATAAGGAAGGGGAACAACATAGACTTCCAACCCAACAAGGAAGTTATGAGTTCTTACCAACATGAGGAAAATAGCTGAGAAAGAAAACATTGAAGAAACCGATGCTCCAGTTGCTCAGGATCTTGATGAACCCAACTGCTACCATTTCAAAGAAGCTCCCACAACTAGACAGGGAAAGAGCTTGGCAACAACTCATAATAACTTAGGAAAGCTTCAGAAATGGAACAAGTTCCAGGACAGCTACATAAGAAAGAAGTTCAAAGAGATGACTTCTCAAATCAAGAAACTCACCCTAAAGCTCAACAAATATACCTCTTCAAGGAAGCAAGGATCACCTGAACACTTGGAATGAAGCCAGTCAATCACAAACAGTCCAAGGCAGCCACGAGTTGAGCAACATCATGGCCACTCCTCTGTAGATCTGGAAACAATACAGAGGAGGAACCGACACCACTCTGAAAGGGAGAACCGTGGATCAACTAGCCAATAAAACCTTCATCAACATCAGCTGGTCCAATAACATCAAGAGGTCGAGCAGCTTCAGAATTTCGAACAGCATCAAGAGTAGCAAGAGGAACAAGAGGCACACCCGGGATACTATGACTTGATGCGTGAGTATCTCCCTTGAAGATACTCCTCACCTTCGATTAATTCTTGTTATGTTTGCTTGTTGTTTCTGATTGCTATGCATGTTTCTATGTTTTAATACTTTTAATGTCTTCACTATCTTGTCCATCCTTGAGTCCAATCCACAATTTGGATTACACAGAGACTGTGTAATTCAGGTTTGGGGGAGGACTCGAAAGGACTTGGAAGGACCTTGCTATTAATGAACTCTTCTTGTTTGTTCCTTTGTCTCCAATTTTCAATGCATTCATAATGCATTTATTAGCATCAAAAAACCCATAAAAACTTGAAATTTTTTTGAAATTTTCTCTTCAAAAATAGAGTGTCATTTGCATTTCATGTAATTGCATATAGGATGTTGCACATGCATAGGGAACTAGGAAGATGATAACCGTGTAAGTATGTTGTTTTCTTAGAAAGTGTTAGTGCCCTGGTTGTTAGTTGTCTAATGCATCTTGAATTGTCTGAAGTAAAACCGCACTTTACTCGGAATGTGAATTTGCATGATCATTTATCTCATGAAGCATGTTGCGATTTGAAGTTTGTTTCTATCTATTAGAAATTGAATTTGAATGTCTAATTATCATGTTTTGTGTTGAATATGAAATGGATAACATATACATATTTGGGTTATCTTCTACCTTTTACCACTCTTGTTAACCCAAGTAGAATCCCCACCTTTGAATCTTACCTTCTTTCAAACTCTAAATTTACTGCTGAGTGGCAGAACTTTTATGGAATGAGCTTGGTAGAAAGTGTTAGGTTCGAACTGACAGGAATAGGGTCTCATGTAGTTCTAGTCCATGCTTTTGGGACTAGATAGGACTAGGTGGGATTCAATTTCAAATGCTAGTTTTGGGTGGAATCAAATGAAAGGGTATTGGTAGTTGGTAAAATGGGAAGTGTTAAGAAAGAACCTTAGGAGATGAAAAGAAAAAGAATCAGAACATGCTAGTAGAAAGTTCGGGGGAACATTAATATGCAAAAGAAGTATGGCTAGTGTGGAATAAGAAGAAACATANAAAAGATAGTGCAAGTAAGAAGGTCAATAGCCATTAAGTGTTTAAGTGAGTAAGTTCCTGAAACAGCTAGCAGCATCTAAGAAAGAAGTCTCTCCTAAGGGTAACAAAGAAAAGAAAAAAAATGGGAATGTGAATGGGTATGATCACTTTGAAGTTTCAAAAGGGTTGAACTAGGACGCATCTCTGGGTAGAATAAGGAAACTTAGGTTTCATTAGCATTGGGTAGATGAGGTTCT
>OVBE01013806.1:0-11180 GCA_900406425.1 Iberis pinnata | reverse complement strand
ATACATTTTATTAATATTCACTTTGGATTGAAAAGAGGGTCTTTATTAACACATTTTATGTAATTCACATTCGTCAATGAATTATGGTTTAGGGTTTACTAACAAATATAAAAAGGGAAGCTAACCCTAAACCCTTACTATTCATATAATTTTCTCATATAAAAATGTGAGTTAGACTCTTGATGAGTTATTTAGAGTATACATTGTATATGATTAACTTTATATGAGTTAGATCTCGTTCCGAAATCTACATGTTAGGTTTAAAGTAACCGTAAGACAACATACATACATCTCGATAGCATTATCAATTATCATCCAATAAAGTGGATACATACATTTTATTAATATTCACTTTGGATTGAAAAGAGGGTCCTTATTAACACATTTTATATAATTCACATTCGTCAATGATTTGTGGTTTAGGGTTTACTAACAAATTTAAAAATGGAAGTTAACCCTAAACCCTTACTATTCTGATAATTTTCTCATTTAAAAACGTGAATTAGACTCTTGATGAGTTATTTAGAGTATACATTTTATATGATTAACTTTATATGACTTAGATCTTGTTCCCAAATCTACATGTTAGACTCGATTATGCTAAGTTTCACAAGTTCATAAAATCAAACTCCGGTAAAGTGGATGTAGAAATAGATTTGAACCACTTGACCAATACCACTTTAAATAAATTATAACATATTACTTTTAATAATTCATACAGTATATTTTATTTGTGTGGATAAACACCAATAATTGAAAAGTAATGATAAGATGTTAAATTTATTAAATAATATTTATTTATTTGATTCACAATATTCTACATATTTATACAATTCACAATATTATACATATTTTTAATATGAAAAAATATCATCCAAAATAATTAATTTTAATATATTATCATCACTAAAATATGAATCACATAATATATGTATATATTAAATTCATTATTGAACTAGGTAAAAAATATTTTTATGACCGTAAACGAAAAGAACATAAGATAAATGTAATCCTCTTGATAATTTAAAACTATAAGGAATTTCAGTTTAAATTAGTATATGTTATATGTAAATATTAAGTAAATGATAATGCTAAGTTTTTTTGTTGCAAAGGTGTTTTATCGAAGATAAGCGATAGATTACAACGTCGATTACAACAAAAAGAGAAAAAACAAACGAGGCGGGTAAGTTAAGAATTACCAAAATTAAAACAAAATTTACGGATGAATTTTCTTACTTAAAGACTTAGTTTTCTTTTGTATGTGACTGTTAGTTATGTATACTTTACGACTGAGTTATTACTGCAATACAACTGAGTTATTTCCGTAATTAGATGTTTCTTGAGTGATTAGGGTAATTTCAGAAATCCTTGGTTGCCTAAAAAGAAACTATAAAACCAAACAAAAACTCTTGTCCAACTTTATTTTTGAANCAATACAACTGAGTTATTTCCGTGATTAGATGTTTCTTGAGTGATTAGGGTAATTTCAGAATTCCTTGGTTGCCTAAAAAGAAACTATAAAACCAAACAAAAACTCTTGTCCAACTTTATTTTTGACAAAAAAAACTCTTGTTCAACTTAATAATTACAGGGATGAAAATAGTTATTGTATTTATCATCCTATTGCATACTTTAGAGTCCAGCTTTTTGCATTTGCTTCGTACTGAGACTTATCCCTCCTGTACAGGTCACCAATCTCTACCACCAGAGGATCGTCAAGATTGGGATCAGCTAACAACGCAGCAGTGGAGCCCAAAACCTAATAAGTCAAGAAACATTGATCAATCAGTGAAGAAATATTGACTAATTACGCTTATATACAGACATCACAAGAAAGTTTTCATACATGGGACATGGTAAAGACAGGAGACCATCGGGTGACTCTCAACATATCCATGTCGATGGCGCCATTACTGTTGATGCTTGGATGGTACACCTTACTCCTGAAAGACACCTACATATAACAAGCAGTCGTGCACATGAGCAAGCAAGAGGATCACTTCATTTGTGTAAAACAAGAACGAACCCTTGGTGGTAGCATCAGATAGTGAGGAGGGAAGCGGATGGTGATTGAGAAGAATCCGCCTTCATACGGAGTACCAACTGCGCCTTCTATGAATCCTTTCCAGTGGAAGATGTCGTCTCCCACTGGACCTACAAGACATGAAATTTCAGGCTTCTATATCTGTTAGGCTATAAATGTATTGAAGAACATGATAGACTAACCGACTGAGAAGTGTGAAGGAGGATTATGCTTCAACCTTTTCAACTCCGAGTTAATCCTTACAAGCGCCATCTGCAATAAAGTATACATTGTATATGATTAACTTTATATGAGTTCGATCTCGTTCCCAAATCTACATATTAGGTTTAAAGTAATCATAAGACAACATACATACATCTCGATAACATTATCAATTCTCATTCAATAAATTGGATACATACACTTTACTAATATTCACTTTGGATTGAAAAGATGATCTTTATTAACACATTTTATATAATTCACATTCGTCAATGATTTGTGGTTTACGGTTTACTAACAAATATAAAAAAAGAAGTTAACCCTAAACCCTAAATTCTAAACCCTAAACCCTTACTATTCTGATAATTTTCTCATATAAAAACATGAATTAGACTCTTGATGAGTTATTTAGAGTATACATTGTATATGATTAACTTTATACGAGTTAGATCTCGTTCCCAAATCTACATCTTATACTCTATTATGCTAGGCTTCACAAGTTCATAAAATCGTACTTCGGTAAAGTGGATGTAGAAATAGATTTGAACCACTTTACCAATACCAATTTAAATAAATTATAACATATTACTTTTAAAAAATTATACAGTATATTTTATTTGTGTGGATAAACACCAATAATTAAAAGTAATAATATGATGTAAAAGTTTTTAAATAATATTTATTTATATGATTCACAATATTCTACATATTTATACAATTCACAATATTATACATATTTTTAATATGAAAAAATATCATCCAAAATAATTAATTCTAATATATTCTCATCACTAAAATATGAATCACATAATATATGTATATATTAAATTCATTTTTGAACTAGGTAAAAAATATTTTTAGGACCGTAAATGAAAATAACATAAGATAAATGTAATCCTCTTGATAATTTAAAATCATAAGGAATTTCAGTTTAAATTAGTATATTTTATATGTAAATATTAAGTAAATGATAATGCTAAGATTTTTTCGCAAAGGTGTTTTATCGAAGATAAGCGATAGATTACAACGCCGATTACAACAAAGAGAGAAAAACAAACGAGGCGGGTAAGTTAAGAATTACCAAATTTAAAACAAAATTTACGGATGAATTTTTTACTTAAAGACTGAGTTTTCTTTTATATGTGACTGTTAGTTATGTATACTTTACAACTGAGTTATTATTGCAATACAACTGAGTTATTTTTGTGATTAGATGTTTCTTGAGTGATAAGGGTAATTTCGGAAACACTTGCTTGCCTAAAAAGAAATTATAAAACCAAACAAAAACTCTTGTCCAACTTTTTTTTGACAAAAAAAACTCTTGTTCAACTTAATAATTACAGGGAAATAGTTACTATATTTATCATCCTATTGCATACTTTAGAGTCTAGCTTTTTGCATTTGCTTCGTACTGAGACCTATCCCTCCTGTACAGGTCATCAATCTCTGCCACCAGAGGATATTCAAGATTGGGATCAGCTAACAACGCAGCAGTGGAGCCCAGAACCTAATTAGTGAAGAAACATTGATCAATCAGTGAAGAAACATTGACTAATTACGCTTATATACAGACATCACAAGAAAGTTTTCAAACATGGGACATGGTAAAGCCAGGAGACCATCGGGTGACTCTCAACATATCCATTTTGATGGCGCCATTGCTGTTGATGTTTGGATGGTACACCTTAGTCTTGAAAGACACCTACACATAACAAGCAATCGTGCACATGAGCAAGCACGATGATCAATTAATTTGTGTAAAACAAGAATGAACCCTTGGTGGTAGCATCGGATAGTGATGAGGGAAGCTGATGGTGATTGAGAAGAATCTGCCTTCATACGTAGTACCAACTGCTACTTTTATGAATCCTTCCCGGTGGAAGATGTCGTCTCCCACTGGACCTACGGGAGATGAAATTTCAGACTTAGTATCTGTTAGGCTATAAATGTATTGAAGAACATGATAGACTAACCGACTGAGAAGTGTGAAGGAGGATTACGCTTCAACCTTTTTAACTCCAAGTTAATCCTTACAAGCGCCATCTGCAATAGAGTATACATTATATATGATTAACTTTATATGAATTAGATCTTGTTCCCAAATCTACATGTTAGGTTTAAAGTAACCGTAAGACAACATACATACATCTCGATATCAGTCGTATGGTAATCATTACTCAGCCGTATGAGTCGGCGCACTACTACTAATGATCGTGTACTTGTCTGCCATAATAGCCAAAAAATATGAAATCATAAGGAGATTTATTGAAAGAAAAGAAATAGAATATTAGACGCGAGATCACAGAAAAATGAAAAATACATAGGGTTACATAAACATTGAGCCCATGGGCTTTCGTTTCTAATATAATTTTGAAAAGATAAATACCCAGCCCTTGTTACGTTACAAATGTCAGAATAACTCAGCCTTTATTATGTTTCCGAGGTAAGAATAACTCAGCCCTTTCGATGTTTCGGAGGTAAGTATAACTCAGCCCTTTCTATGTTTCCGAGGTAAGAATAACTCAACCATTTCTATTTTCCTAGGTAAGAATAACTCAGCTCTTTTTATGCTTCCGAGGTCAGAATAACTCAGGCCTTATAACCTTTGAAGCATTTTAACATAAGATATATAACTCAACTACTATGTAAAATAACTCAGTCACATCAAAATATAAAACTTAGTCGTATCAGAAATCAAACTCAATCTTAACAATAATCTAACTCTTACTCATTATATGTCAAAATTACTCGCAACATACAGGAAAACACGACGAGGGCGAATACGATTTCGACGAAGACGATTTCGGAGAAGACGACCAGGGTTAAAAGTAGGGAAATTAAAATGTTGTTTGTATTTAAGAAGATTTGTATATTTATATGTAAAATGAAACTCAGACACAACAAAAATTTGGTCTACAATAAAATCAAATTCAATCGCAACGTAAATCAAACACGGTCGTAACATAAATGATACTCAGCCACAACATAAATTAAACTCGTCCACAACCGAATCGAACTCATTCGTAACATATATCAAAGGGAATCCATCGCAACTTGCCAGAAATTTCGAGGATGGTTCACAATAAGATTTAGACGATGTTGAACGACTGAGAAATTTAAGCGACTGAGCAATTTGATATGTACAATGTATGTTTTATTGACGTGGAATACGGTTTAATGATGTTGAATATGGTTGAGTGACGTGTATTTGTTTATTATAAATTAACCAAATTAAGAGAAAACTAAGCAAGTGAGTGAATCGTAATTTACAAGAGTTTCGAAGATACTCTAGTAATTTTTGAAAGATATCATTATAACATTTTTCTATGGTATTTGAGCTATTTTCTCATTTGTTTATTAGAAGAATGTTAATGTTGTTACAAGCACCAACAAATTGTTTTGCATGAAAGATGTAAATTTAATAATTTATATCTCATTAAGCTAAGGGTAGGACGGATTCGGATATTCTGGGTTTTTCAGATATCCAGATCCAAAAAAAGATAGCTGAATTCGTATCCGGATCCAAAGTCAACGTTTGAAAAAAGCTGATTTTTTAAATCACCATTTTTGAAAGGAATTTCTAAGAAAATATAATTGATTATAAGAATATATTTAAAGTTATACTTTTACCCAAATAAAACTCTTTCTTTGAAAACATTATCCCAAATTATTTTGTTTCGTTTAGTATAATTCATACCAAATTTTTATTGTATTATTGAAAAGTGTTTTATTATTTTTTAAATGATGGTTTGAATGAGTAAAATAATAAGTTATGCTAAAATTAAATAAATTTTATTTTACTAAATAATGTTGGAATCTTGATATTTTAGTTTATATATTTTAATTTTTGCGGTTGGATAATTAATATGAAAAAAACATAAACATGTTGGACTCCATAATTATTGTTAAGTATCTTACGATCTAAAAGGATTGTACTAAGTAAGAATATATAGAAATGATTTTGGGTCTAAACTCTTCGCTAGAGTCAATGTGAGAGCTTTAAAATTTTCTAACTACGTTTCCCTTTTACTTTTTTTTATGGTTCCAGTATAATCCTTTTTTACAAAAATAGAATGAATAATTGGTTTTTTTCAATGGTTTTAGATTTTATGTTAAAATTTGTTGCTTAGATCTAATTAGGTTTTAGAAGTTTTTTTAATAAATTTTTCTTTTTCTTCTTACTGCAATTTTGACAATTTTTCCCAAATTCAGTAGCTAGTTAATTATTTTTAAAAAGTATATTATCAGATATATAAAAAATAAGATTTTAGATTATAACTTATCTTTATGATTAAATTATAAATTTTAATGTAACTTAATTGTATAGTCAAAAAAAATTTAATAAGCTAATATTTAATTTTTGTTTTTTCCCCTCTAGTAACGACCAGCTCTATCTATGTTGATTTTTATTACAAATAACTCGATTGAAAATATAACCTCAGTTTTTTACTTTTTCAATTAATTTAATATTTCATCAAATAAATTTGTTTCTACAACTAAAATGATCGTTTTGAATAATTGATACAGTATTTATATTTCAAGATGTAATTGATGTTAAAGTGAATTTGCATATGAATCAATCAAAACCGGCTTTGAAGGCAGTAAATTCTGCATATATAATTTTTTAATCTTAACTTTTTTGTAATCCAAAAAATAAGAAAAAGAAATGATAATTTTTTGAAATATTGNAAAACCGGCTTTGAAGGCAGTAAATTCTGCATATATAATTTTTTAATCTTAACTTTTTGTAATCCAAAAAATAAGAAAAAGAAATGATAATTTTTTGAAATATTAGGTGGATCCCAAGTGTTTATTATATACCAAATCAAGTTAAAATTAAATTAAAAAATATTTTTTTTCTTCATTATGCAACTTCTCAACTCCCCTATTAGAATTTTTTTTCTTACGACTTCTCTTTTTTTCCATAACAAAACGTTCACGCAAAAAAAAAATTCAGAAAAATTTCAGGAAGAAGATGAGTTCTTCAAGAAAATATCCTTATGGTGCTACAAAAAGAAAAAAGAAGCAAAGAATTGAAGAACTGGTGAAATCCCAATCTAGTACTATGTTCAGGTATCTCAACAAACCAAAAATTCCTAGAACTGATGAGGCTGCTGAATTTGATGAAGTTGATGGTGAAACCAATGAGGTTGATGGAATTGCTGAGGTTTAAGGAAATAATGAGTCTGTTAGGATAGATGAGACAGAACATTATATGTTTTTTCAAAATTGTAAAGATGATGAACCTAGAACTGAATTTGAAAGCAAAGAACAAAGAGATAGTGCGAAAAGTGTTAAGGAAGATAATAAAGATGTCAATCAAATTGCTGATGATGTGCACTTTAAAGAATATAATTCATCTTCTAATATTTAGGATCCTGAAATTTGGGAGAAAATTGACCAAAGCTTAAGAGATTATTTGGTTGAAAAAGTCCTCTAGCACCACAATATGAAGATTATATATTTCCCAGAAATTTAAATGGTAGACATTTTGTCGTAGACATTACATGAGGCATATGAAGAACGGAGAAAGACAACGTAGACGGTGGTTGGTCTATTCAACAATGTTTGATGAAATCTATTGCTTTTGTTGCAAGTTGTTTACTTAGTACAAAGATACTACTCAACTAGCAAACATTGGATTTATGGATTGGAATAATATCATTTTAAGACTTAGCCAGCATGAAGCTAGTCATGATCATATTTTGTGCATGAGCCGGTGGATGGAACTAGAGATGCGCTTGCAAAAGAATCGGAAAATTGATAAGTGTGTCCAAGAAAGATTAATTTTAGTGGTAAAGTATATGGCCAAAAATAATATTGCATTTCGAGGAACTAATGAGAAAATTGGTGAAGAAAATAATAGAAATTTTCTTGACAATATTGAAATGATTGTTGAATTTGATTCAGTAATGCGAGAACACATTAGGCGAATTGCAAAAGGAGAAACTCATTATCATTATCTCAGTCACCAAATTCAAAATGAGTTGATAGGAATCTTGGGAGCTGAAGTTAAGAAGATGATCATTATGAAAATTAAAGACGCAAACTTTTTCTCGGTTATTCTCGATTGTACTCCAGGTATTAGCCACAAAGAGCAAATGACTCTTAATATTCGATGTGTGGATATATCAATGGATCCAACTTAAGTTGAAGAATTTTTTCTCACTTTTCTGGAAGTTGATGATAAATCAGGGAAAAGACTTTTTGAGCTACTTTGTGATACGTTGGTTGATATGAATTTGGATATTGATGATGTAAGGGGACAAGGTTATGACAATGGATCGAACACGAAAGGGAAAAACAAGGGAGTACAAAAAAAGATTGCTTGATATCAATCCATCAGCACTTTATACACCATGTGGTTGCCATAATCTGAATTTGGCTATTTGTGATATTGCAAAATCTTCTGAAAAGGCAATTTCATTCTTTGGAATTGTCCAACGTCTATAATATTTTTTTGCAGCTACTACGACTAGGTGGGATATGTACAAAAAAGTGGTATGAGGTTTCACGCTTAAACCCTTATCAGATACGCGTTACGAAGATCACCTTGAAAGCGTTAAAGCAATATGTTTTAAAGCTCCAGAAATCAGAGATGTCTTGCTTTACTTGGTTGAAAATATTGATGATCCAAAAGCACGAAGCGATGTTGAATGTCTTGCAATAAGTGAAGCACTTGGAATTAGGGGGTTCGAGTTTTTGTTTGTTATAATTATATGGTATGAAATTCTTTTTGTCGTTAACACAATAAGCAAGAAGTTACAAGCTCAAGATATTGATATGGATGCTGCCATTGCTAAATTAAATGGTCTAGTCTGCTTTTTTTCAAAAGTACCGAGATACATGTTTCCAAGAAGCAAAAACTGAAGGTTTAAAAATTGCAATAGCTATGGATATGGAATATGTGTTTCATAAGAAGAACAAGCGTCTTATTAGAAGAAAAACTCATTTTGATGAAGAGCCATAAAAAAAGTGATGATAGTTGGTTTGGTTATGAGTTTGGAGGATTATTTCAGGATTAACTATTTCATCAAAATTGTTGACCAGGCTCTAAGTTCTTTTCAAACAAAGTTAGAATAATCTAATGAGTATGAAAATATTTTTGGGGTAATTGTTTAGCCTACGAAAGCTCACTTCTGTTAGAATTTGTAGATTAAAGATTCAATAGTTTCAAGAACATGAAGAACATTGTTGGGAAAGAGAGAGAGACGAAGAGAATTAAGGATGAGAAGTTATTTTTCTCATTAAGTTGTTAAAGTGTTTACAACAAGAAATATATAGACAAAAGCAATGGTTCGACACAAATACAAAATAGGAAAGGTTTTTAATGTCTCGGCTAAAGTGTGCTGGCCATTTTGAGCTTAATGGCCAGCTGGCTCGGCAGTCGATGCACGCTAAGTCTCCTATCGGCACATGTGACTTCCAACGGCTACTTTCTCGACCAAATCTCTTCTTTTCTTAGTCAAACTCTTCTAGAAGCTTTTCTAAGATATTTCCTTGATACTACAATTGGTTTAATCCAATTGCCCAAATAAAACCAATTTTGGCCCGGTTAGAATATTTATGCGCATTATCGCAAATCACCGGCTCGATAGATTAATTCCAGACCATGCGCATACTTATGGGACTTGTTCCACATGCATTTTCTTCGTCTAGCTCTACTGTTACGTTTGTCTTAGTCCCATGNTCCCCCTCAAGCTTAACCATGGTGAATGGGTAAGCTTGGAACCATGAAACCCACCTCATTAAAAACCTTAACATGCAAAACCACTTGGGATAAAAACATGTTAAGGGAAAAAGAGTGTGAGCTTCATGATTAGGGTCTTCTACTCTTGATTGAGGTTTGTGAGTCCAAGCTTGGAGTGAATAGACTCACATACCTTAAGACTTGCAGCTTTTGTAAAGATATCCGCAAGTTGATCCGAGCTCCTTGTATAACAAGGCAAAATCACTCCCTTTTCCACCATTTGCCTCACTTTGTGGCAATCAACTTCAATATGCTTGGTTCTCTCATGGAAGACACTATTTGAAGCTATATGAATTGTGGCTTGATTATCACAATGCATTGTGATAGGTTCTTTAGTCTTGATGCCCAAGTCTTCAAGTAACCCTTTAAGCCATGTGAGCTATTAGTCAATTTCCTCATAGTTCTATATTCAGCTTCGGCACTACTACATGAGACAATCTTTTGTTTCTTGCTCTTCCAAGTTACCAAGTTGCCTCCAACGAAAGTGCAATAACAAGTTGTAGACATTCTATCTATTCTATCTCCAGCCCAATCCGCATCACAATATCCTACAATTTCAGTACTTTTGTTGTGCCCCATCCATATGCCTTGATTAGGAGTCCCTTTAAGATACCTTAGTATCCTATCAACCATCTTCCAATGATACTCCTTAGGTGTTTGCATATTTTGACTGATCTGATTAACTGCAAAACAAATGTCTGGCCTAGTGATAGTTAGATAGATTAGCTTACCCACCATTCTCCTATATCAGTGTTGGTCCTTAAATGGTGTATCATCTCGCTCCCCCTCTCTAGTTACTTTATAACCATCTTCAAGAGGTGTCTTGGCAGCCTTTGAGCCTAGCTTTCCTGTTTCATTTAGAAGATCAAGAGTATACTTCTTTTGAGATAGAAATAGTCCATTATTGGATCTACATACTTCTATTCCAAGGAAGTACTTGAGTGCACCTAGATCTTTAATGTCAAAAACAGATTTCAAGAAGTTCTTAGTAGAGTGAATCCCTACCTTGTCATTCCCGGAGATGATTATGTCATCTACATAGATGAGAATGACAACTAAACCTTCTTGACCATGTAGTGTAAACAATGTGTGATCTCCTTCGGATCTTTTAAAGCCTCTTTTTATAAATGTGGTACTAAGCTTGTGGTACCACGCCCTTGGTGATTGTTTCAAGCCATAGATAGC
>OVBE01013805.1:0-12455 GCA_900406425.1 Iberis pinnata | reverse complement strand
CACATTGCTTAGTACGCTCCCATTATGGATTGACATAAAAACCCATACTACAACGATCGGTTGATTGATAGCCCAAATAGGAGTAAAAACCTACTATCAATCACCCGATGAGTGTAAGCTCAAAACGTTACATCTTAGACTCCATGGCATCACCCATGATTTTCACTGTTATTGTTCTCAAAACATGACTCTTACATTTGTTCAAACCCATTTGAGCCATTAAAACCAAACTGGAAATGGATCTAAGAAAAGAGAAAATAACAAACACAGATTTATTGCTTTGTGTTGATGAAAAATTCGGAGAGAATAATGAAATGAAAACCTCAAAGATGTTGCAGTCGAATACTTTTCGGTCTCAAATGAGTCCATAAAATCCTCCATTACCGCTGATATGTGTTGTAAATTATCCTAATTGTGAAAATTGAGTATTCCTAAATTGAAACCCAATCAAAATCCATGATTGATGTACTTACCTTTGCCATTAAATCGTCGTGTTTTGTATCCAACAGAAGACAAATCTTGTGAGGATATTTCCAAAAAACCTTGTTTACTTTTTATTTTGAAATCTCCAAAGAATAAAAATGAAATGATTTATGCTGGAGCGATATCCATGAGATTCATCGATCTCATAGAGTTAAACGCAAAATCAAAGAAAGGAAAACGAAACCACCATTGACCCATATAGATCCGATTACGAATTCAAAAGAGTCTAAATCACTCTGCATCCAAACCATAGATTTGAAAGAAAAAAACGTTACGAAAAAGAGAGATGAACCCATTTTTTGTCAGCTACAACTCACTAATCAAAATACTACAATACTAGATTTCAATTAATATATGTAGATCACTTATTGAATAATACACGATTTTAATAAAAAAAATTAATATCGCTAATCTAAACAGTGGATTTTGTTTGGATGTATAAATTCGTCAAAATTTTAAAACCAACAACATACTCAAATATTTGTATATTCTTGAGTGGTTAAATGGAGTGTGTCCGGAAGATAAAATTGTATATAACAAATGTAAAGAACGTATATTATGACTACTTCTTTTTTTTGGTTAGTTACTTAGTTTACCATTTTTGGATATCTACTCTCATTTTCCTTTACATGTCATAGTTATATCATGGAGAGTTATTTATAAGAGAATATGATCAGGCAGTCTACTTTTCAAAAATGTACAAAAGTTCCATGTTTTCAAAAGTTCATTTTAAATGTGTATCATCCTGTTTAAATTTGGAGATAAATCTCTGTATGATGTAGGCTCAAAATTGATTAAATTAAATTCAAAAATCTCAAACCAATATATAGAGAGATACTAGTATTGAATCAAACAGACTCATATATAACTACACCATGAAAAAACGGGTTTGGACTAGTTATATATGTTCGTACGATGAGAAAATATAACGATCAAGTGCGAAAAGTAAAGAGACACAAAATTTGTTTACGAGGTTCGGTTTTTCAACTTACATCCTCATGATATAGTCTAGAAAACGAATCCACTAGAATAAGAAAGCAATTACACTATTGCAAACACAAAGATCAAGTCCAATATGTCTTATCTACCGCTCTTTTCTACATGAACACTTTCTAAACTAGCACCCAACCTAAACTCACCTCATGTTTATTAACCTCAGGTGTTCCAACAGACCTGGACTTGTTCCAGTCTGTCACGCTTCGTAAGGGTACTCGGTCTTCTTTAACCACAGCCAATAGATCTTCAAATCAACTCTAGTGGGACGCTGACATCAACATACCTTTGACTTCTCTCTACTCTGGTCGACGTACCTTTAATAATCGTTTAGGTCATGTATATATAGATCTTCAAAAGAGATGTTTTGTCCTTAATTTAGTCAATATGAAATTATCATTTTAGTATAAATGAGTAAATCTCCACCAAATATATCTCTAATTGCACGTTTATGAAAATTTAAACTCATTAAATATTTTCTTTGATATTCATCTCAATTTTTCGTGCCACATCAACATCACTTAATATATTTGGTTTTTGTTTGGAACGAAAAATTTCATATTTCCGCCGAAATTTGCTCTTTCACACCCTACATGAAAATAATTGGAGCCGATATACATTTTTTGTAAACCAAATATACATTTGTTGGTGTCAATGACTGCGAGAGACAGATAAGTAGTTGACAAAAAATGCTGTAAGGACATTATAGTAAGATATAATTGGATTTCATACAATAAGGGCCACTGTTTAAGCTAATATCACGTGGAGAAAGGCATGTGCTTTTTATGATTAAATCCAAAGTCAACTATTAACCATTTTGACCGTAATCTAATTTATTAGTTACAGCTCTAATTTGCACCACATCACCTTTTTCTAAATTCTAATATTTAGTTGTCTTGCTATGGAATTAAAATACCTTCCGATACTTATCGACCTAACGCAATGTGTTAATTGTATTACATTTCTAGTAACTGAGATTTTCTTAAACCAAAACCTAAATTTCTATTGAAGGCACTTATATAAATGGCTAGAATGCATGCACAATCGTGTTTAGTGAGTAAATCTTTTAGGCATTAGTTTCAAACCCAATGTGATTTTTAAATTTTTTAGAGACCTGATCTTTTCATAATTTTATTATTATTTCGCCAAATAAATTATCATTACATTATTAATTTAGATTTTTGGTTATATCAATATTAGAAGGTGTGCAGTGTGATAACAATAATAACTGTGAGAGTATAAATTCTCTCGGGTCTGGTTTCCGGAAGTTAACCCGGTCCGATAAGTAATTGGGTCTCCCAAGCCCATTTCGGAAAAGTAAGCCCATGACGAATATGCTGACGAAATATGCTGACAAATGTGCTGGTGAATGTGCTGACGAATGTGCTAACGAAATGTGCTGACAAATGTGCTGGTGAATGTGCTGACGAATGTGCTGACAAATGTGCTGATGAAGAGAGCAGTTTCGGCGCGGACAGAAGCAGTCAACACACCCACCTCCGCGAATCGCGCCGCATTTATGGCCAAATTGGCAGTTACGCAGAGAATTCAAAAGAGAATCTCCGCAATAAATGCCATTAAGAGGGCACATAAATGCGGGTTTAACTATAAATATAGGGGGAGTGCCAATGTTTAGGGGTTCTCACTTTTCATTTGTAAACTCTAAGAAAGTTGTAATCCATAGAATTTCATCAATAAACAGAGATTTTTAGCAAACTTTCTGCAAATTTTCTATATTTTCGGTGTGAGAGATTCAACTCTCACATTTTGGCGCCGACTGTGGGGAGAGAAGACAAACACTCCGGCGAAATCGTTGAAGAACACTTACTCTGTCCAGAAAAAGAATGGAGATACCATCGGATTCTCAAATCGGAAGTCAGCATGCTGATGCATCCAACCAAGAGACCTCGGTGGTGAATCAGGACTCCCTAGCGGAGCTGAAGCTGATGTTGGCGACGCTGGTGGCATCCGCTGAAAAAAGAAGAAAGAATCAAGCGATGCGCTCATTGCACGCTTCAATAGCCATGAAGAGCACGTGACAACCCGACTCGTGACCCTAACGAATGTCCAGTCCGATCTGGAGGTTCGCCTAGGAGCCTTGACGAGCCCGATAGGGAGAACCGCACCGATGGTCCTGACCCCGGTGAACCCAGGAAATGGTAGGAACGAAGGTACCAACAATCTGGATGAAAACCGGAGAGCTGATGATCCTCCGAACCTGAATCGGAGAGCTGGTGACCCGATGGGTCCGAACTGGCGAGACGAGACTTTGCTGGATGCAAGCAGGGGAGTTGGTAATCCCGCTGATCCGAACGGGAGAACTGACTTCCCTACGGGTCCGAACTGGAGAGCTGGTAATCCATCTGATCCAAGCCGAAGAGCTGAAGCTACTACGGATCCGAAACGGGGAGCTGACAGTTCTCCGAACCTGAATCGGAGAGTTGGTGACCTAATAGGTCCGAACTGGCGAGGCGAGAGCTCGCTGGACGCAAGCAGGAGAGCCGGCATTCCTGCCGATCCGAACAGGAGAACTGACTTCCTTACGGGTCCAAGCTGGGGAGCTGGCAATCATGCCGATCCGAACAAGAGAACTGACTTTCCTACGGGTCTGAATTGGGGAGCTGGCAACCTTGCAGATCCGAACCGGAGAGTTGATGCTCCTGAGGGTCCGAACCGGGGAGCTGGAAATCCTGTCGATCTGAACCGACGAGCTGATGCTCCTACAGGTCCAAACTGGCAAAGCGACGATTCACTAGATACAAATCGGAGAGCTGGAAGCCAAAGAGCTCCGGGAGACATTGGAGAGCTGAAAACTCCAAGTTCTATAAGGATGGATGACGACAACCTGGGAAGGGGTTCACATGGACAAAGAGATCGCGAGTACGACACGCTCCAAATATCTATCGAAAAGGCGAATGCCGAACTTCTCGTGGTGACATCAAAGGTCCACCGAGTTGTAAGCGCGGCCCCGGAGATCAATCTTGTGATCGCGGAGACAGAGAGGACTCCTTTCACTATGCGTATTGCGAATGCGCAGTTAAGAGACACCGGCAAGCTGAGAGTTCCTATTTACAAAGGGAAGTCGGACCCAAAGACGCACATGACAACCTTCAGGATTGCCTTCACCCGAGCACATTTCAGCAAAGAGGAGAAAGATGCAGGATACTTCAGACTCTTCGTTGAAAACCTAACAGGATCACACAATTCTCGACGGCATTCCTGAAGCACTATTCCATTTTCATGGACAAAGGAACCTCGGATGCCGACCTCTGGAATTTGATTCAAGGTCCAAATGAATCACTTAGAAGTTTTATCGAGCAGTTCAAGGATGTCAAAGCAAAGGTGTCCGGTGTAAGTGAGTTGACAACACTTGCTGCACTTAAACACGGACTCTGGCATGAGTCCCCTTTCCGTTTCGACTTGACAATCCACAAGCCAGAAACAATTGAGGATGCAATTCATCGTTCCATGAATTGGATGATTACCGAAGAGGAAAAGGTTGCTCTCTCTAAGAAGTTTAAAGTTGTAAAAAGAGCTTCCGAACCAACATTCCTGCCGAAAAAGTTCGAGAAGAAGGAGGGCAAAGAATTCCGAGGAGGATCTAAAGGCTCTCACTCGTACAATATGGAGAAAGGGAGGCGAAAGCAGGAGAGCAAAGACGGACCGCGCATGCTAGGACACGAGTGTTTCAAGCTAAAGAATTTTCTTAGCAAGAAATTCGCCAAAGGAGAGCTGAATGGAGGAATGTACCTTGAGGCAATTGTTCGTGAGATGGAAACCTCAGAGGAGAACACAGAGGTCCCTGCAGGAAAAATGGCTCGGAGTTCGGAACGAGGAGGAACCGCAAAGGCTCCCCAAAAGAAGCGCATAGACTTCATCATGGGGGATCAAGGCATTGCCGAGAATCAGTTTCTTTGGTGAAGTCGTATATGAGGAAAACAGAATTCGGAAAAGCAAGACACACTCCGGATCCCGGAAGTGAGATAAGCTTTACTGAACAAGATGCCTCTCACCTAGATTCACCACATGATGACGTTCTAGTCGTCGAACTCGATGTCGGGGAAAACTGCGAGGTATCGCGAGTTTTGATCGACACATGAAGCACTGTCAATGTCATGTTCCTAGAGACGCTCAAACGAATGAGACTCGACAGTTCAGAAGTAAGGGGTCCTCCGACTCCCTTAACAGGATTTAGCGGAGCGACAGAAATCTCGCGCGGCACTAAAAGACTTCCAGTGTCTGCACAAGGGGTCCATAAGCTCATTGAGTTTACCGTGATGGATCGACCGGCAACTTACAATATCATTTTGGGAACTCCTTGGCTCCACAAAATGAGGGTTGTCCCATCCACATATCACCAGTGTGTGAAGTTTTCGACCAAAGGTGGTATAGGAGTACTCCACGAAAGTCAGAAGAACTCTCGAATATGCTACATGGCTGGCGTCAAGTCCAGGGTTCGATAGCAACTAAAGGGCTTGGATTGTTCTTTTAAAGAAGAAAATATGAGTCCCAAGGTCGGCGATGATCAAATAACTTCAAGCCCGGAGGGCGGCAAAGAGAAAGATCTGCAAAAACGTACCACAAAGATTCCTCTCGACCCACAAGATCCAGAGAAGTGCGTAGTCATAGGATCCCAACTGAAGGGGGGAATTGAGGCGCGAGCTGATCCGATTTCTACGGAAAAATAAGCAAACCTTTGCATGGAAATCTAGCGATATGCCGGGAATAAGTCTTAATGTGATCTCACATCAGTTGAATGTCGTGCGGCTTTTAAACCAATAAAGCAGAAAAGGCGAAAACTTGGTCCTGAGAAGTCTCAGGCCACGAACGACGAAGTGTCAAATCTTCTAGCGAATGGATCGATAAGAAAAGTACACTACCCTGAGTGGTTAGCGAACCCCGTGGTGGTGAAAAAGAAGAATGGGAAATGGAGGATTTGTGTCGATTTCACAGATCTTAACAAAGCCTGCCCAAAAGATAGTTTCCAGCTCCCTCATATCGATCGATTGGTAGAAGCGACAGCGGGAAATCAGTTACACTCCTTCATGGATGCCTTCTCTGGATATAACTAGATTCTAATGAATCCGGAAGACCAAGAGAAGACTTCCTTCATAACTGATAGGGGAATCTACTCCTACAAGGTTATGCCCTTCAGATTGAAAAATGCCGGAGCGACATATCAAAGATTGGTGAATAAGATGTTCTCATCTCAACTTGGTGAAACCATGGAGGTGTACGTCGATGACATGCTGGTGAAGTCCCTGGTGAAGAATGTACACATTCAGCATCTCGGCAGGTGCTTCGAGACCCTTAACCAATTCGGAATAAAGCTGAATCCAGAGAAATACACGTTCGCAGTTACTTCTGGAGAATTTTTAGGCTATCTCATAACGGAGAGGGGGATAAAGGCTAACCCGAACCAGATAACAGCGGTTCTCTCGATGTCGTCACCAAAGACGCTAAAGGAAGTCCAACGCTTGACGGGAAGCATCGCTGCTCTAAACAGATTCATTTCACGGTCAACCGACAAATGTCTGCCATTCTTTCAACTCTTGAAGGGGAATAAGCGTTTTCTTTGGGACGACCAATGCGAGAATGCGTTCTCCGAGCTGAAGAATTATCTCGCCAACCCACCGGTGTTGGCGAAACCCGTACATGGAGAAACTTATAATTGTATGTAGCGGTGTCTCCCGTCACAGTAAGCGGGGTACTAATCAGAGAGGATGAGGCTAATCGAAGACCTGTCTTTTATGTCAGCAAAAGTTTAGTTTCTCCCGAGACGAGATACACAATGTCCAAAACATTAGCTCTTGCCGTAATAGTGTCAGCAAGGAAGCTACGCATGTATTTCCAATCTCACTCGATTGTGGTGATGATGATGCAGCCACTGCGAACAATTCTTCATGGTCCAAACCAATCCGGAAGGATGGTCAAATGGGCCATAGAATTGAGTGAGTATGACATCGAGTACCGAAAAAGGTTAAGCGCAAAATCGCAGGCGCTAGCAGATTTCATTGTCGAGCTACCAATTGGGGTCTAGGAGGGATCGACATCCCAGCAGGTTTGGGGGCTTCAAGTCGACAGCTCGTCCACGCGATCGGGATCCGGAGTCGGGGTGCGCCTAGAATCCCCAACAGGAGAAGTGATCGAGCAGTCGTACAGACTCACGTTCAATGCTTCAAACAACCGAGTCGGAGTACGAAGCACTCATTAGCGGCTTGAGATTAGCCCTAGGAATCGGTATTAAAGACCTCCAAGCTCAAAGTGACTCTCAACTTGTAGCAAGTCAGATCAGCAGAGAATACGAGGCGAAAGACGATAGAATGGGAGCTTACCTAGAAGTCATTCAAGGACTTATAAGTTAATTCGACCGGTTCGAATTGACGAGAGTCCCGCGAGGTGAGAACAGTTCGGTGGACGCGGTGGCTGCGCTAGCGTCGACATCCGATCCTCTAGTGCGAAGGATGATAACAATAGAGACTATCGAAGCACCAAGCATAGCTGTTGCAGGAAAAACTATGGTGATACATATGTGATCAATGAAAAGGCGCTCTCAAAAAACTCCTAGGGAAGAACCAGCAGGAGCTATCCACGATCTTGACCAGGTCGCCGAAGGGAACCTCACACCAACTAGCGATGAGCCCAACCCTGAAGCTGGTTTGAACGAAGAACTTCAAGACACGACAGATCAAACAGACGATGAAGAAGTCGACCAAGAGGATGATGACATCGAATCGGGTGGAGCCACCAATGAAAAAGTAAATCCTGTGAGCAGTCGGCTTGACACCGAGCAAGTACCTGCAAGAAACACAAGATCTGATGGCTCCCAACCTGATTCAAATGTCGACGACTCACCTAAGGTCAAGCAAGCTGACGTGGCCGACGCGCAAGTACCAAGAGATTTTGGTGAGGAAAACCAAGATTGGAGAACATCTATCGAAGCGTATATTACAACAGGAAAGACGCCGGATGACAAGTGGCAGGCGCGAAAGCTGAAAGTGAGAAGTGTGCGGCTTTGTATGGTCAACGGACTCCTCTACAAACGCAGTATCGCTGGGCCTTACCTTGTGTGCGTAGGACCCGAAGAAGCGTTAACCATCATAACAGAAGTTCATAAAGGTTTTTGCGGGTCACACTCGCCGGGAAGGACTCTAGTTCTGAAAATCAAACGGTTAGGATATTTATGGCCGACTATGGTAAAGGAATGCGAGGAGTACGCGCGGTGGTGCAAGCAGTGCCAAAAGCACGCCCCATTCATTCACCAGCTTGCCGAACAACTGTCGTCCATCTCTTCTCCATATCCGTTTATGAGATGGTCGATGGATATCATCGGACCACTTTACCCTTCGACTGGGGGGCAAGATTTCTATTGGTGTTGACGGACTATTTCTCCAAATGGATAGAAACCGGGTCTTTCAAGAATGTTACCGAAACAGTAGCCCAAAAGTTTGTATGGCGAAACGTGATATATCGTCACGGATTTCCGTACAAGATAGTAACTGATAACGGATCTCAGTTCATCTCAACCAAGTTCGAGGCGTTCTGTTCCACATGGAAAATAAGGTTAAGCAAGTCAACACCAAGATATCCGCAAGGGAATGGCCAAGCGGAAGCCGCAAACAAGACTTTACTCAGCAACCTGAAGAAAAGGTTGGAGGCTTTTAAAGGAGGATGGGCAAATGAAATTCACGGAGTCCTGTGGGCCTGCCGAACTACACCCAGGAAAATGACTGATGAGACTCCATTCTCTCTAGTGTATGGGATGGAAGCGGTAGTTCCTGCAGAGGCTACCGTTCCCGGACTTCGCAGAACGGTTAACATGGTGGATCCCAGCAAGAATGATGAGATGATGAAGGATAGCCTCGATCTTATAGATGAGAGGCGGGACCAAGCGTCAGCAAGGCTCCAAAACTATCAACACGCAGTGGCTCGCTATTATAACTCTCGGGTAAGGATCCGACGTTTCAGTGTGGGTGATCTCGTACTTCGGCGAGTATTCTTGAATACAACCGAGTATGGCACCGAAAAACTGGGCATAAACTAGGAAGGTCCTTACAAAGTAATGCGAGTTGTGCGCTACGGCGTGTACAAGTTGGATTCCGAAGATGGCGTCAAGATCCCGAAGTCGTGGAATGCGATGCATCTTAAAGCATACTTCTGATTCTGGAAGTATAAGAAAGCGTTGTAATCAAATTTCTATAATTCGTTCCCATCAATAAAGAAGCCTCTGCGTTTTTATCTTAACACTTGGGAATATGCATATACAAAAAATCGGAAAAAAGGAGCTCGTACCGCACCCGCATGAGGGGCGCGATCCGAGCAGCTGAAAAAGCTAAAATATTGAAAAGCTAAAAAATACTTAAGTCAAAAGAACTAAACAAAAGCTAGAAAAAGCTTAAGTCAAAAAGCTAGAAAACGCTTAAGTGAAAAAAAACTTAAGTCAGAAAGCTAAACAAAAAGCTTAAATTAAAAAGCTAAACGAAAAGCTGAGATAAAAGCTTAGCTTAAACTAAAAATTCGATCAAAAAGCTAAGATAAAAGCTAAAAATGGCTAAGTCTAAAAGCTAATACAAAGAGGCTAAAATAAAAGCTCTAAAAGCTAAGACGAAGAGGCTAAAATCAAAGCTGAGAAAAGCTTGTGAAAGCCAAAACCTAAGCTAAAAAAGAGTTCACAAATCAAAAACCGCACTCAAAAATTAAAAAGAGCTCGGAAAGAACTTAAGAAAAAGCTAACAAAAGTTTTAAGGCCTAAAGGCCGGACTAAAATGAAAAAGGATTTAAATGAAAGCATAAACAACGCTTAAGTAAATCCATCAAAATTCCCCAACAAATAAAGCATCAGGTCATCCTGAGCAACATATGACAAAAGTCTAGAAAATATAAAGAAAGCTCTAGGTAAAACGTGAGAAAAGTCTCTGAATCATAAAAATAAAGACGGAAAAGCAATCCTAAGTCTGAGAAGGATCCTCCGCAACGGTAGCGCGTATCTCGTCCACCAACTCGTCCATCTTTGGTCCCATGTTGACCCAAACTCGTCAATAAGAACCGCAACATCGGTAGAAGTGATGACAGAAATGTCGGGGATGGAGTCTGGAGGGGGAACGCGCGAGCTACCATTAGAAGTGAGAACCAGAGTTGTGACCAGAGAGGATGGCAGAATATCTGAAGCCGAAGGCGGGGGCGAAGGTCCTGAGAAAAGACGAACAAATCCCTCCAAGTCGAGAGGGGGAATCTTCGCCTTGGCTTCGTCAGAAGTTTTCCTCGCAATCTCGCAATCTTGCAATCAGCAGTAAGAACCTCGAGCTCCACCTTGAGATCCGGGACCTCACCTTTCTTAATGTCCGAAAGAAGCTCAAGGTTGGCGTTGACTTTGCGGAAATACACAAGCGAATCTCGGGCGGCACTCTGGGCAACAAGGTAAAGCTTCACCTGCTCAATCCCATCGCGGACCATCTTGGTAACCGCCTTCTTCGCCTCGTTCCTAGCCCGTGCCGCATCAATATCTCGAGAGCTAGTAAGTGCGTTGAGACGAGTCTCCGCCTCCTCGAGACTAGAGGTAAGGGCGGCTTTCTCGGCCTTAAGCGCTAGCTTCTACTAAAAATAAGCAAAGGACTCGGATCGTACCATCTTAAACTTCTCATGCATCTTGGTCGGATCCTCCTTGGCATCCATCGCGGCGATCTCCGCGGCAAACATGCGACTGTGAGCTTCCTTCAGCTCCTCTGTGAGCAAGGCAACCTGATCCTCCTCAGCTTTCAAGCCGGATCCATCTTTGGCGGCGACAAGTTGGCGACCAAAAAGCTCGAGGGTACTATTGTACCAACCCAAGGAGTGCATAAGATGAAAGACATAAAGCATGACCAACACTTAGTAAAAATAATGATGAACAAGAAGGAAAAAAGGGGGGGATCGCATTTACCTCGCCGACACTTCTAGAAAACTTCTTATAATGATCGCGAACCTTGTCCGAAAGATCCAGAATTGCCGGGACCTTGCAGCCCTCAAAGCGGAAATGGCGAAAGAGATGTGAGGATGAATCCGTGTCTGCAACAATCGACTTGTTCGCCTTGTAGTCAAAGCCCCAATCATACTTCTTCATCTTTTCGTCACCCCGCGCATTCCCTTGTTCCGGGAGCTTTTTCTTCAAGGATCCTCGCGAGGAGGGAGCGCCCTCAGAAGGCAAAGGAGTATCCTGAGCTGCGGGCAAAGCGATGACGAGTCGGTGACCCGGCTTCGCGATAGCCGAGGGGTCGGCCGACACCATCAGAGCTTTCCCAGCTTTCTTGGACCCCTTATCCGAACCTGCAGAAAGAGGAGCAGCGGGGGCAGAAGAGGCAGCAGGGGGGGGGGGCTTCACGACGAGCTGGCATGCTGGTATCCTGGGCAGCGGCATTCTTGGCTTTCCTGGCGGCACGGTAGGAAGTCATTGCAATATCCTGAGTATCGTGGGGAGCTGAAACAAAAGGTTTTGCTTAAACAAGGAATGCATGCGCAAACAAAAAAAAACTTAAGTAAGAAAAATTGAACAAACCGGAAGCTTGGTCGGAAGGGGGCGGACGTTGAGATTCGCAGGCGATCCCGAGACGCATATTGGATTCGAAGATCCTGATCGGAGTGAACGATTCCCACCAGGACTTTGCCGTGCTACAAGCACAGATAAAATCCACGAGAACGCGAGAAAGCGTGGGTAGCTTCCCTTTCTTCTGATTCAGCACTGCATAAAGAAAACAAAAGATATAAGTCACAAAAGATAAAAATGCTCACAATGACAAAACATTAAAATCCCAAGTCAACTCCGCTAACCGGGTTCTGGAGACCAATCTAAAACCGCTAGGTGGGAAAGACGACCGAAAGTGGACTCATTCACGGGGAAGTAAAAGTAGAGTCGCTTCCAATCTTAATCTTTTTTCGGGAGAGAATACTGATATACTTGTATTTTCACTTGTTTTTATCTTTTTTCCGCATCCATTTAGGTAGAT
>OVBE01013804.1:0-12456 GCA_900406425.1 Iberis pinnata | reverse complement strand
TGCGAGCTCATGATTTTTAGCTGTTCACGGATAATGCTCATCTCGGTGTCCTCAGCAAAGCTTCTGAATCTGCTGGAGTTGATGTGGTCGATGTGTCCCCGTTCTCCACCTGTGGGAGGAGTTTGGTAGGATGTTTCGAATAGATTCCGTGAGATGTTGCGCAGATCTCTCCCTCCTGTGGATGCGGCGATGCTTTCCAGCGGTGCTTTTAGGGTTTGGGATTCAGCTCATAGCCGTGCGGTCTCGTCTTGCTGCGCAAGCATCTTCTTTAGCAGGTCCTTTATAGTGGGCTCTGCGGTTCGCTCTGCGGCTCCTGCCTCGTCCGCTGTCTTCTCGTTGTTGTCATCTTTTTCCAGCTCAACGATAACGTTGTCTTGCTGTTTCTCCTGTGATCCCGTGGTCATTGTCTGGTGCTTTTCTTCCTGCAAAAGTAAGTTACGAATGCCTTCTAGCTAATCCCCACAGACGACGCCAACTGTTGAATCAAGACTTAACAAAAGGTCTTAGGTTTTAGATTATGTGGGTCAAAGATTAGAAGAATTTTATATATCTTTTTAGAAGTGATTACATGAGTATTTATATGAGAACATAAGGCGAAAACCCTAATTACATCGTTTTAACCTAATGGGCCACGAGCTGGACAGCCCCAGCTCGTCAGGTCGGCCCATATAGCTTCTGTCTTCCTAGGCCCATCTCCTTTGTCACGTCGGCGTCCAGCTGGGCCTTGGATCGAAATGGGCTTTCAGGACAGGTGCTAAACATGGTATCAACAATTATATATAGATTTTCACACCTTTTTTTATAAGAAGATAGTTATACTTTTAAACTAGGATGTACGATTACATTCGTCTTCTTAATAAAATACTCTTTTGTACAAAATATTCTTATCTTTACTATGAAAAAACTTGATTAGGTTTGTCACATATGTATTCGACCCAAAACAAATTTGGATGCTGCAAATCCACACGAAACTAAATTATTATCTCTAGAAAATACACATACCCGACTATCCACTCGTAAACATATGTCGTCATCTTCTATTATGGTTTCAACAATCCAAATTTTTTTAACGTGATATGCCATGCTTTACGTCGCCAGGATATCTTCTATATATCATGGTAACATTTTAGTGTAGATGACCTTGACTGTCTCCTTAATTTGTTGAAACCCTTGACTTTTTTTTATAAGTATAAAGTTATTACAGGAAAACAAGCGCGAGTTGACAGGCAAATCCATTAATACTCCGCCAGAAACATGGTTTTTGACGGAATTCGTCCTTGTGTCTTACCGCGATATTAATCGTATTCTAGAATTTATTGATGAATTGGAGGATAATTATACATATATATTAAATTAATTAATTGATTGTTAATTATTAGTAATAATAATTAATTAATGATATTTTGGAATAGCTAAAAGTTTATAGTGTATTGGAATATGAATTTATTTTTGTGGTATTTTGTTATATTACTAAATATATAAATATTTATATTCAAACTATTATTAGTTATGTTATAGAATGATTTTACACTCATTTTTCAAGAAGTAAATTGGGATAATTGATTACCTTCACATTCTTAATGAAATAATTATATTTAGCTATTGAAATAACTTTTATTAATCCTAAAATATATTTTTTTGTACAAAAATATTCTTATATTTACTATATAAAAAAATATATTGATTAGGTTTGTCACATATGAGTTCGGTCCAAACCAAATCATCATTACAAATATATCAATTAAAAAGTTGCAAAAAGTCTAAAAAATCACAAGTTTAACAAAATTTATCGTTAAACAAACCTACAATCTAAAAATTATTAAACTTAAAAGCTTAACATCCTAAATCATCTTTACAAATGAAAATCATAATATACGAAAAATCTAATTTATCCGTCTAAACATTTCAAATCATCAAACATCCAAAATCATCAAATTTATAAAACCCTAAACAATGTAGATATACATATGTAGATATTTCCAATTAATTATAAATATGTAGATGTAAGTAATCTATCTTCAGAATTACCAAAGATATACCTATATAGATGTTTCCACTTCTCCTCTGTAAGCCGGTCAGTCTTCTTTTTCACGCTAAATCGTCCAATTTGCTGGAACACGCTTGAGATATAAACAAGATATTGATTTTACACTTCTTGAAGAAGAGAGTTATAGTTTTGAACTGGGATGAACGATCACCTTGATATTCTTAATGGAATAATTATATTTAGTTATTGAAATGGCTTTTGTTAAGGAGATCTTCAAAAATACAACAAAAACTAGGTTTGTTCTGAAAATATCTCACTCCCAAATTATTTCAAAAATACAACACTCTTTTAAAAAACTTTAAAACTTCAAAGTTTAAACCTAATCCCTGAAACTATACCTAAACCCCTTCAAAACCAAACCCTAAAATTTATTTTTTGGTACTTTATTCTTTCATTCATTCCTCAATCCTTAAATAATTCTTATAATTGATATACATTATAATTAAATTATAACTGATAGTGTATTTTATTTAGTTTTTATATATTTTGAAGACAAAAATCTCATAAACGACAATTTTGTTATGAACATAACTCTTTTGGGAGTTCTATTTTTTAATACTATTTTGGTGATATAAAATAACTAAATATAACATTAAAAATATAATCAACCCAATGATAGCAAGAGCATGTCCTCCAATCATCCATCTATTGTTTGCTTTTTCGGTAGGGCAACGTTATCCCAAAGCAACGTTATATCAAGCATTTTTGATCCATATGGATGGGTTACAAGATAATGTATTAATCTTGAGAAATCAACTATCATTTTTGGGAAATAATTTGGCGTCGACTACTATTGTTGCATGAAAAGCAATACTTGTATGTCACGGGTCATAGTGGAACATGTAGTAAAAAAGAAGTGCTTAGAAGATGATTGCCCAATTTTTCATGAGCGTATATAAACCTCTAGTTCTCCGGTGAAGGCTATTCCATGTGGTCATGTGATGCATTCAACATACTTTCAGGTGCTTTACTTCCTCAATAGTGCTGTTAATTGGGCATATTTTTCGCGGGCCAGGTGTAACATCCCACTCCCTGGACCGCTACTACCAAGTCCAAAAACCGTTAGTATGATACAATATGCTATGGACCACAAAGGCCCGCACGACTTTCCTATGGATACTATCCCAAAAGGCATCATACTAATTTGAGATATTGAACTCCTTATATACTAGTCAATCATTGACTAGTTTTTCAATGTGGGATATTTGCATTTGCCCACACATGGGTCTCACAAATCACCCCCAATAGAGAACGCAACGTCTGCGTTGCGTACAAGCTGACCCCTTGATTCCATCCTAGAATCGACCGCGCTCTGATACCAACTTGTAACGCCCCACTCCCCGGGCCGCTACTACCAAGCCCAATAACTTTTAGTATGATGTTGTCCGCTTTGGGCTACAAAGACTCACACGGCTTTCCTATTGAGTATCACCCCAAAAGACCTCATACTAATTTGAGATATTGGACTCCTTATATACTAGTCAATCTTTGAGTAGTTTTCCAATGTGGAATATTTGCATTTGACCACACATGGATTTCACACCAGGTCCAGTCTGCGTCGATGCGGGCTGTCCATGGACACGTCCGCAATATAAGCGGACTAAATGGACCATGTCCAAAATTGTCTGTGGTCTTTAGTGGCTTTTTCAAATGGACATGGGCTGTCCAAATGAACATTAAGTTTAGGTTTAAATTTTTCCAAATGGATTTAGGTTAAACATGTTCATGATATGATATAAAAGAATGTTATTCCATCTCAATTTACATTAAGCCCACAAAACCTTTATTTTATTATTTTGTATACAAATGAACCAAATGTATACTAAAAAATTGCCAAATAACAAAACACAAATACATAGCTCTAAATATCAACATGAAAACAACAAAAACCATTATTCTAATATGTTATGCGGACGTCCGCAGTCAACCCGTTTGGACGCAGACATTATTGGGAGTGGACAAAATATGTCCAATGTGCATACGGGTTTGTCCATGATGTGTCCAAAAGAGAAGTGTTCGTGCAGACAAACCCATATGGGCTCGGACAGGACCAATTGACAACTCTATTCCTCAATATGTTTTATTGAGATTAGGAAAACATATGCTTAACATTTGGTAGCTTAGGAATGTGTTATGTTTTTTGGTTGTAGGAGTAAATATGTACACATTTCACAGGCCCATATGAACTAAGTCCCTAGGTGATATGCATGTTAGGCACACCTAATAAGTTAATGGCTTTAAATGCTTGTCGACAGCCCAACCAATGTTGAAACACCGAGACGAATATTCTCGTACAAGGTTACTTTTGAATGCTCTAAAAATAAAAGATACTAGATGAGTACTCTAAAACATGGAAAATAGATTTTTTCCATACCTCAAATATATAAATATATGGAGATCCTACCAAATATTTGATATTGTGCTAATTCATACAAAAATTCACTTAAATATTTTAATAAAATGCACAAATTATTAAAAATGGTCCAATACCAACATTTGTCCTCACAGCGTTACGGTTCCATTAATGAACGGTGACTTAAACGACTCATGGATGGCAAGTCATATGAAAATTGCTTATTTCATACCTCAATTATAATCTAGGCTCTTGATCTTCCCAAAATCACCTTATATATGCTTATATTTCGAACGATCACATACATATTAGTATAGGTTCTTGATCTTTCCAAATTCACCTTATATATGCTTTTATTTCCATAATTTATTCATATTCTTCTTCTTTTTTAATTCATTTTGGCCAAACATTTTCCTATATATATATATGAGATTTATTAGTAAGTTTTTCAGAGAGTTTACTTTTCATTCAAGCTTTTGAGTTTTTGTTGTAAGCTTTGTGGGGAAAATGTCTAACATTTTAACAATTAGAGAAGATTAATGAACCACATTGGAAATTCTGTTTTTTTTATTTGTATTACTATTTTGTCTTATACTATAAATGAGTGAGAAAATGGTCGATAAGTGCCTAAACTCACTAATTAGTTTATTTTCCATACTTTAACTTCCTAAGTGTACTAATACAATCCTAAAATAACTAATTATTCAAAATTTAGTTGATGTAAATCAAATCGAGTTACAAATATCAAATATCAACATGTTATCTGGTGAACATAGAATGATGTTTATGTATACCAATCATAGGTTGAGTCACTTCTATTAACGAAACAACGTCTTTTAACATGAAGAAAAAAAAAGAAATTGAACCCTATATTTTTTCTTAGAAATTTTTAGTGTTTTGGGGGTTTCTAGAAAATTAATGAAGTGATAGTTTTGATTGTTGCATAAATAATTATATGTTTTAGATTTTCTGCGTAAGCTTATAATCACGGTTGAAAGAAGCATGATCTTCTTCCTATATCATGATCTTAAGTTATTATATGCAATGATATTTGATCTAAACACATAAATTAATGTTTTCAAGACAAATGCATGTATTAGATAATTTATGGTAATCGATATTTCTTATTTACAATTGTAGTGAAATTGTGTATGAATTAACACAACCTTGTATACTGGGTATGATTTTCATATATTACTATAATTTAGGTATGAAATAAACGATGTTTTATATGACATTTTATCCACGTGTCGTCCACGTCATCTTTTGTTAACAGAAACCAAACGTTGTGAGAAAAAATGTAGGTATTGGACCATTTCAGATATTTGATATATTTTATTTTAAATTTAAGTGAATTCATGATGAAATAACACATTCTCAAATATCATGTATGATCTCCATATAATCATATATTTGAGGTTTAAAAAAGGCCACTCTCCTCTGGAACATATTGTTGTTAAGAAAAACATAACTATGCGCTACAACTTTTACAACTCGGGCTGCGAATCTTCAGAGGTTTCGAGCACGGGAAATGCTAAGAGAATGGGGGATGCAAATACAGCCCAAGCAAACACTAGTTAGAAATTAACTCAGTAATCCTATTTTATTTTTAATGATATTAACTTTTATCCCAAAAAAACTATGCACTTCAAGCTTGGATGACGCCCTAGTGGAATATGGTGTAGAGGAATATTATTGTTTTCTATGAGTTCAAAAAGATTATTAACATTAGTACAATGTGTACTTTTATATGTTACTGGAAAAAATCAACAAAATGTCTCTGATAAACTATACATATTTCATCACAACATGAACAAAATTCACCATAGTTCGAAGTTTAAACTAAGAAAAATTCAAACTATTATAAACAAAATATATGGTTTTATCAACTAACATCATGATATATTTGATGTTCACTTTGACGTTTCAAACCTATACACTGGTATGTACATATATTTATATAGTAATCTAATATTAAATATTAGTTTTGTGTTTTATTTTGTGTGGATAATAATAATAATACGAGGAAAAAACATTATTACAATTCATGAGATTCATTTTTGTGACAATCTTAAAATTAAAAAAATATATTTAGATTGGTTAAACAGATAAAAATAAATACTAAAAATAATAATTGAAAATGGAAAGTGATATATTTGTGGTGAAAAAGTAATATATTTGCGTCGTTCTTTTTCAACAATTACTAGATGGCCGATTGCGCCCTGCACAGCCAAGAGAAACTTAAAGTGTATTTGTATCAATAATTAAAAATTATAATTAATAAATTTTATTACAAAAATATTATATGAATATTAATTTAATATCATTTTCAATGAGCTATAAAAATGGATTAATTGTATTATTATATTTCAAACTATGTTATACAAATAAATAATGTGTTAACATGTAACACATGTATAAATATGTTAAAATTAATTTTGTATTTTTTTAAACTATTTTTATTTTAATTTATAATATAAAGTAACATGTCATATATGTAGATGTTTATACATAAGTATAACATAATATCAACGTAACCCAATTTATTTTACTTTATATTAAGGAACATAGGCTCAACATCATCTTATTTTATTTTGATTAATTAAAGTAACTAAATACTCATAAAAATTATTGTATACAGACATTTATAATTAAAAAAATCAAAAATGATTTTGATTTCTTCTTTCTTTCTTACACATCGACAAAAATAGCAATTTGCAAATTTATTCTTTGTTTTTGGCATTGAAATATGGAATTAAACAAATTTTAAATAGACAAAACAAATTGTAATTAAATTTGTCTTAGGCATAACATATATAAAGTAATACATCAAACAACCTATGTGGGTATAATTTACAATATTTTTATATGTTTAATTCATTATATGTTTATATATATATGGTAACATATAATATATGTTGTATTTTAGTAAGATTATGTATTTTTTAATAGTGATATAATTTTTTTGATTTTAGAAATTATTTGCACACTCAAATATATAATTGTATAAGATATTGTTGATGTTAAATTAGTATATATAAAATGGTGGAAATAATGAAAATTGATTAGAATATAACTTAATCGATTATAACTTATTCATCGTAAAAATTACAAATAAAAATGTGAAAGTTCATACAATAAATAAATCTAGATGTATTTATATGGATTGTCTTTTCAATTTATGAAAAACCATTAAGCTTTGCGTAAGTGGCTCACCCGCACATTATGTATGCAAATATATATTAAATTTCATAACTTACCGCTAAATTAAACTCTTCATCTCTTCTCTTTCTCTCTCGTTCGGCTAAATTAAACCCTTTATCATTCCTCATTTCCATATCCTTATTTATATATCCTATCCTCCCTCTCTAACTCTCTGTTTCTCTATTTCCTATCAAGTTCTCTATGTTTTTAATTATTGTTTAAAAAAATGAAAATTTATCAATAAAATAAGTTAAAATTTATCATTCAGATTATTTTTATTTGGCAATTTAACAGTAAGACTATCCGACTTCATTTAGGTGGTCCACACACACCTTATGCAAACGTAAATGTATTACGATTATTTAAAAGCTATATTATTTTAAATTATTCATTTCATATTTTTTTGTTTCTTCACCTATTTTCTTTATTTCTCACTATCTTTAACTATATTCTCTCATCTTTCTTTGGTTCCAACTCTCTATATCCCTCTTTATTTATTCTATCACAATCTCTCTTTCTACATCTCAAGTGTGTCATGCTTTCAACTATTAAAATTTTTAGAAAATCATTGATGATATATATCATAATTTGTTCATAATTTATACTGAATTTTTATGTATGAATCATTCTTATTGGTCAATTTAGCGTTAATAATATCAGTCATTTTATGTGAGTATAGTTATATTACATTTTTCATAAAATGACGATAATTAAAACTACTCTTCCTCTTTATCTCCCTTTCATCTATTTTTGTGTCTCTTCCCTCTATCCTTTATTTCTCACTATCTATAGATATCTTGTCTCATCGCTCCTTTTTCCCTCTCCATATACCTCTTTTTCCGTTCATCTCTCTTTCTACATCTTTTTTTGTCATCTGAACAATATTAATAATAACAAATAGAACTACATAATCGAAACCAGAGGAAAAACGATAAATCTTCATAAACTAAAACCAAACGGTAAATCTCTCTTTCTAAATCTGAAGTGTGTCATATTTTCAATTGTTGATAAATGAAAAAAAAAATTAAAGATATATATGATAATTGATGCATAAGTTATATTAAATATCTATGCATGAATCACACATAGATATATTATATTTACTCATAAAATGAGGATAATATAAATTATTTACTCTCTCTCTCTCACTCCCTCTCAAATTTTTTCAAATATGTCAATTTCTTTCTAAATTTCGTTTTTGCCATGTTTCTTATATGTTCTCAAGTGTGTCAAACTCTCATAAACATTTCAGATTTCCCAGTCTTTAACAAAAGTTTCATATTTTTCATGTTTTCTTTTGATAAGTCTGCCATATATTTTTGAAATCATTCAAATCAATCATATTTTTTCAAAAGCATTTAAATATACACAATTAATTAAAAACTTTCAAACTCTCTTTCACTTTTTTCTATCTCTCTTTCAACTCTACCATGATTTCACAATTTCAAATATACACTTCAAGTATATCATGTTTCTTTTATGTTCTAAAGTTATTCAAGTTTTTCTAAAACTCTCAAATATCTCTTTCTCCCCCTCCCACACTCTCCCTTCCTCTCTTTCACCATCTCTCTTTGCATCTCTCTTCCTCTCAACGTTGCTATATTTTCTCAAAAATCCATATATCAAACTATCGTAATAACTTTGCAAATTTAGAAAACTTTTATGTCTATCAAATTTTTTGTTGTTATTTGCAATGTTTTCTTAAAAACTCCAATTTTGACATGTTTTTTTCTAAATTCCAAGATTTAATACGTTACAAAAATTTCTTTAATGTATAATAATATAAATATAGAAACTAATAATGCTAATGATTATCTTATAGGATTATAAAAAGTACAGTAAATAAATTGGTTGTCAAAGGATAAACACACAATGCAAATTCTATGAAAAATATTATATCAAGTGAGATATAAATATAATGCATTTTGTTTATTTTGTTATTTTAGTTATATTACAAAATCTTAAAAGTTATAATTAATAATAAAAAAACATGAAAAATATAATCAAACAAATTAAAGATCATTTCAATTTCAAAAAACTTTTACATGACAATCATCGACGTCAATATCTTACAAAAATAACAAATTAACATAACATTAGATATTCTAAAATATCAATAAAAATACATATAATGAGTAATATATGGATGTATTAATAAAACAAAATGTAATTGATTAGCTTAAGCCTCTAAAAAATGGAAACTCAAAAAAATTATACATCTTTATGGGAAATAAATATTTTACAATCACAAAGATTTTAAGAAAGAATTATTTATGTGATTTATATTTGAGGCCGGCTATCATTTGAAAATTTAGAATACATCCTTTAAAATTATTCTTTACAATCTTGTTTGTGTCTCCCATTTTAAACTCCCTTATATATTATTAACTTATCATGAGATATCTTTTTCTAATGATCATATAAATATGAGTCGATGATATGAAATGTTTATCTGTTATGATTATATCTGAAATGTTTATCATGTATCAAAAGTCATGCTATCAATAACATTTTTTCGTAGGATTATATGAATTAACTAAATTTGTCCCAAATTAGTAAATATCAATGAAATAGTGAAGTAATAAACATAATATACATAAATCTTAACAAAATAAGATCCATTAAATTACTATTAAATTTTGTTATAGATTTACATATAATATAAATACCGATAGGATAAAACTTTATGGGAATATTTAAATAAATATGATATAGTGGAAAGAAAAAAATTATGCATGACATCATAATAAATAATAAAATAAACTATAAATAATGCATGATATGATAATGACATAATATATGAGATGAAGCTCCTATAATGAGCAAATCATGTTTTTAGACGGTTGATAGGATTTCTGAGATATACTGAAAATAGTCAATTTTGTGGAGATAAAGTGATTGTGTTTGGTGGAGATTTCATGCAAATATTACATGTTTTTATCAACGGAGGTAGGATAGAAACTGCTTTAACTTCTTTAAATTCATCATTCTTGTGTTAAATCGTATGAAGCTAATGCAAAACAATAAGTTGAATCTTATATTACCAATAACGGAAAGATATATAAGAAGAAAACTCAAATTTAATTTACCTGGAGAGTAATCATATACAAGTTTTTTTCATCATTTCCATGGCCATATCTAGTAAAATAGTAAAATTGTGAATTTGAGTTGAGAATAATTAAGAAGTCGTCTATGTATATATAATAAATATCCCCATTTCTTTCTTTTTTTTACAGATGGAAGTTTATTTAAATTTTTGTGCATAGCAAATCATTAGTTTTGACCAAAAAATAAAACAAATAATAATAATAAAAATAATAATAACAAAAAAAGAAACATATCTTTTATTATTTAAAAATATTTTATTTTTGAAATATATTCTCAATTATAATATATAACAAATAATATTATATCATTAATTATTTTATTATATTGGTTAACATAATAAACTCATATAAACAGATGTATTTAATAAAGAATAATTAACTATGATAAAAAAGTAAATATTCCAAAAGATAATAATGAAATCAAAGCAATATAAAATATATACATATATTTTTTGAATATCATATTGATGTCTATCTTTAAATAGCAATATATTATCAATATATTATATATTTATATTTAATATGTTGTTTTTATATCATAGAGATAAACACTAAGATCACCATAAATAAAAATATGCAAATTAAAGTATATATATATATATATATATATAATTATGGAATATTTAATTTTTATTGACAACCAAATATATTTAGATATAAAATATGTCCCTTTGATATATCAAAGAATATGTAAATAAAATTTTAATATATAAGTTATCCAAAACTTTTAGGTTTTGGATCACTAATTAGAGTTAAAGGATTATAATTAAACTTTTTAGATTTTTGGTTCACTAATTAGAGTTTAAGGTTTAGTTTTGAAAGGGGTGGCTTTGGTTTTGGAGATTTAGGGTTTAAATTTGAAGTTTGAAACATTTTGTGGTATTTTTGGAACATTAACATTTTTGATATATTTTTATTTTCTTAGAATATACCTAATTTTTGTGAAATTTTTTAGAATATATATTTTTTTTTGTTGTTGTTGAGAATACTCCTATAATTATTCGTTCACATCGATTATTATAAAAAAAAACGAATAATACAAACCATAAAAATACAAACCCATGTTGATTAGTCAAATTTATTTATTCAATAACAAATTCAATCGAAAACATAAAAAAATGTTGGTCTTCTCCTAGCTTGTTGCTGAAGGAAACCAGATTGATGCTCCATACCTTACCAGCCTTAATCTCTTTAACATAAGATAGCTCAAGCTCTTCAAAGTTGTTGACAAATCACAATATAAGATAAGATGTGTTATCTCCTTCTGCAATTTTTTAGGAGAACTCTTTCCATTCTTCGACACTTTATATGATCAATGGAAGCTGAGGTTTTGTGAATTCCTTTGTCAGGAAAATTTGGAATAGAGAAGCACTCATTTGTAGGATATGGGCTCAAGCCTCCAGGTCCGTCAAGACAAGCCCACAAGCAAAAAGAAGAAGTAGAAGCCCACCTCGCCGGTACGTCGATACGCGCGGAACCAGCCGTCCCAACAGTGTATCTACAGTCCTCTAGGTGCGGCGTACAGTGCCCTATTAGCTGTATCGCCGCATGAACAGGAGACCTAGCGAGCTACACGTAATGATGATGAGCCGGGTATAAATAGAAGACCATCTCGAAGTGGAAAAGGGTTGATTTTTAGAGAGAGAAATTCCTAGAGAGAAGTCAGAGCTAATTCCGACGACCCACCTCTCTGTCGACGAATTAAGACCCTTTGTAAATAGACACTTTAAGTGCGTCGGTTTTGT
>OVBE01013803.1:0-12457 GCA_900406425.1 Iberis pinnata | reverse complement strand
AATGTGAGCTTTGCAGCAATATATCGTGATTTTTTTCATGTATAAGCTTATGTATATGCATAGTTTACATATTAGGCTTATAAACGTGATTCTGTAAAGACCTTTCCAATTAAGCCGATTTAAACTTGCTGTTAAATTTTGGGTTGATATCATTACACCTCCGATTTTATACACCTAAATTATTTTCTCTCGAACATGGTAGTTCTTTAATCTGCAATCCAAACTTATGTTCTTCTTTACCCGAACCCCTGAATTTTTCGATTTCATTAGATTCTCACATTTGCAATCAATTAGGTTAATTTGCGTTTAAAAACTTAAAATTGTGATTAGATATTTGCGTTTGATAGGTTAACTAAACCAAAAGAAGAAAAAAAGAAACTTAAATTAAACCAAAATTTTGATAACCCGATATAATTTTATAAAAAGAGAGTTTGGGGGATTTTTGTGAAATCTATTTGGGACTAAGATTTGGCTAAGTCGCAATTTCGAATTGCAAGAAGTCTCTGAGATCGGCGGCAATGACAGAAGAAGGTGGAGTGAGGTCCCTAGTGGTAGCTGATGAAAGTGAGTTCGATTTTGATGGTAATGGAGCTCGTAATGAAGGTAATTGTGATGAAGAAGAAAACAGTGTTTGTAGGTTTGCATTCGAAATTGAACAATATGTGGCTAGTCTTGTTGATGAGAAACCTACCGACCCTAATATTATACATGATAGTGATAATGAGGAGGATGAGTTTGAGTTTAGGAGAGAAGGAGATGATAGAACCGATAAGTTGTCTTTAAGAAATTCATTCTTTACATGTTATGAGTTTAAGGAAGCTGTTTTAGAGTATGTGTTACGAACATNTTTCAGAGTATGTGTTACGAACAGAGGATAACATTAGGCAAGAAAGGTAAGACAAGACAATATTAAGCTACAAATGTGGAATGGAAGGATGCAAATGACATGTATATTGTTCATTTGACACACCGAAACAAAAGTAGCTTGTGAAGATTAGGAACGAGATTTACACGTGTACTCTGAACGGAAAATGTCAAATGTTTAAAAGTTTGGTGATAGGACGGTTATTCATGGACAAATTGAGAGTTGATGAAGATGTAATGCCCAAGGAGATTCAGAAGAAAATTAAAGAGCATCGGAAGATAATGAGGTCAAGGAATCAATGCCAAAGAGGAAGACAATTGGCTCTGAAGTGGCTTGACAAAGAGTTTGAAAATCAGTTAGCTCATCTGGATATGTGAAGGAGTTATTGATCTCAAATCCGGAAACATAAATATTCGTGGAAACTTCAACAAACGCAGCGAAGGAAGATGTATTCAACCGGTTTTATGTATGTTTCGAGAACATATGCATCACTTGAAGAGGATATTGTCGTCCCATTATTAGTCTTGATTGAAGAAAGTGTACATGAAAGGAGTACTACTAGTTGCAGTAGGTCATGATGCAAACAACCAAATATATCATATTGCATGGACGGTTGTTCAATCTGAAAATGCGGACAACTGGTTATGGTTCATCAAACAAATTAAATATGATTTAGTTCTTGATAATGGGAAATGTTTTGTCACGATATCTATCAGTTCAAAAGTAAGTACAATTATGTTTTTTTTAATACTTTAAACTCAATTTTTCCTTTTATTATTAGTTATGTGCCTTTGTTTGTCCATTATTTCAAGGTCTTATAAATGCTTTAGAAACATAATTTCCGCAAGTTGAATATAGGAGATGTGTTAAACACATTATCAAGAATCTGAAAAAGAGACATGCTAACAAAGACATGTTAAAGCCTCTACATTGGGGACTTTCTTGGAGCTACAACGGGACAGAATTTTCAGAAAAATTAAGGATGATAAGAGACAACAACTTGTCACTTTATGATGATGTTATGAAAGAGAAATCGAAAACTTGGTGTAGAGATTTTTTGCAAATAAAGGGTTTGTTGTGAAAATGTCTACAATAATGCGACAGATTCATTCAACACATCCATCATAAAAGCTAGGGGGAAAGCATTAATCGCTATGCTTATGCTTGAGATGATAAGAATACTAGCAATGCAAAGGATAAGTAAGATGAATAGGAAGTCACAAAATCATAAAGGCAAGTTTACTAAATATATGATGAACATGCTAGTTTAAATGATAGATGATACAGAAAAATGCAAGACATACGCTGCATTGTATGAAATATTTGAGGTACATATGAAAGGATTTGCATACCGTGTGAATACGTACTTCTGGCAAATGACAAGTAACAGGACCTTGTGAGCATGCTTACAGAGCTATGATAGACCAACATATGAATGTAGAAGATTATGTATTTACTTGCTTCTCAACATTTATGTGGAGGAGACATATGTAACTCCATTGATTCCAGTTTGAGGGCCACGATTTTGGATGACTGGTGATTACAATTTAATGGTTGCTCCACCTGCACTAGTGCTCCTGGGTAGGAAGAAAAAGAAAAAGAAGAACATGTTCGAAAGAAATAAGGGAAACACGAATCACCAAAGAACAAGCCACAACCTTCACAATCATACTCGCAGCCGCTAGGGAGAGTTTGACGGATTATTCACTGTAAATCATGCGGTTGAGCAAGTCAAAATGCAACAAGATGCATGATTCATCCACGCAAAAAGCATCGATATGATGATTCTCAAAAGGTAAGACTCGAAAATAAATATTTGTTTCTATATAAAGTTACTAACATGTTTTTTGACTTGTTGCAGGATGCATCAACAAGTTCACCTACACAAACTCTAAGATTACACAACCCTCACATACAAGTGGAGTTCGAGTTAGATTGTTGTTAATTTTGCTCTCGTTTTAAAACAGTTTTTTGGCTTGGCATTTGTTAGTTTTTGTCTCGGGTGTTGGTGTTGGCGTGGTCTCGGGTTAAGCAGTTTTTTTGTTTGGCTTTTGTTGGTTTTATCTCGAATCTTGGTGTTTTGGAGGTCTTGGGTTCAACAAGTTTTTGGCTCGGAATTTGTTGGTTTTGTCCCGGGTTTTGGTGTTGGCGTGGTCTCGGGTGATGCTAGTTTTTGACTCAACTTTTTTTTTGTTTTTGTCTCAGGTCTTGATATTTTAATGGTCTCGGATACTTATTGTTTTTTGTAATGTCATTCAAGTTTCTTGTTTGTTGATACTTAAACAAAGTCTTGAAACACTACTTGAACTTAGTAATATTTTTCTTAAAAAAAGTCTTCATAGAATACTTACGGTTAAATTACACAAAGACAAAATAAAGACAACAAAACCGACCCTATCACGTTCACACCAAACACAAAACATTAAAAAACACAATAAGACTCAAAACACAATGACTTCTTACACACATCTCACTCAACTACACATGACCCTCTTACCTACCACTCAAACTTTCACTTAAACACACACACCTACCACTCACATTCCATCTTAATACCCATCACTCACCAAACTTTTTACATACAAATTTCATTGCTCCAATGAGAAAACAAACATCTCAATCTTCTTCACATTTGCAGGAACCGAAATAGTTCCACATTCTTCAAGTCCATCTTCTTCTTCCCACTTTTCCATAGTTACTTTTATTTTTCTCATTTCTTCCTCAATCTTTAGCTTCATGTCTTTCACTTCATCGGCCAATCTTTTAAAGTTACCATCAACCACTTGAACATATGCTCTTCTCTTTTTCTCTACACATAAAAAACGCACCGAACAAATATACTCCACACATTATGAGTTTTGCATTTTGACAAACCAATGTTTTTGATTTCTTATAACACATTGTGATTTTGCATTCTGATTTTTTTATTATTTTACATCTACAATCAACTCCAAATCCAAACAACAGACTTCATACACAATAAATCATGTGTTCTTACCTACTCTAAACTCGATTTTCAGCAGGAACTCGAAATGCAATTTTTCTCCCTAAACACCCAAATCAAACCCTGAAATTTTCAAAAACAAGTTCAATAACCATAAAACCATACTTGTATTGCAGATCCACACCTGCAGAAGCGACGATAGGGATTTTCCTCAGTCTTTGACATATAAAACACGAGCCTTTCCTTGCATCAACATTTTTTTGGAATGTCTTCATGTATCCTCATCACCCTAATACCAGACAAACGATACGCCAACAATCCACTTCCACTGCTTCCATTCATCTCTAATTCGGCACTCAAGAATCTTTAAAAACCTATCCAAATTGATTCCCCTCTTTCTTAATATTTCGGGTTATGTCATTATGTAGATGAGTTATGTTAAACTGGGTCGGGTAGATTAATTGGATTTTAGGTTGGGTAATAGGATGGTTTATTATAAACATAAATTTATAATCCCATTTTAAAGTTTTTAAACGCAAATTAGCGTAATTGATCGCATATGTGAGAATCTCATGAAATTGAAAAGTTCAAAGAGTCAAGAAAAAAAGAGTGTAAGTTTTGATTGCAGATTAAAGAACTAACATGTTGGAAGAAAATAATTTGGGTATATAAAATCTGAGAGGTGTAGTGATATCAACTATTAAATATCCTTTTGTCTTCATCTGTTTTCTTTTCAATCAGAACTAAACCAAATATTTCGGTTTGCTTGCGATTTGAAAAATTGAAATTGAACAAGTCTTACTCGGTTCATTTTGACCTACACCAACCGCAAAAAGCTGTTTTTCAAATCATATAACTCCGTTTTGTTTCTTCTCTCCTCCATTTATTCCTTTGAGTCAAATAAGTTAAAGAAGCAGAGATATTTTTTTAAGTTTCGTTAATGGCCTTAACTACAAAACCTCACCATCTTCAGAGATCTTTTCTCTCTCCGCAGCGTGTTTCTAGCCAGGAATATTTGAAATCTGCGACTTCATGCCTGAGGTTCTACCACACCGGTGTGTAATGCTCGGTGGTGGCTAAGGAATGTAGAGTGAAGGAAGTGAAAGTTTTGAGATATTCGATGATATACAATATCTCATTTGATTTAGGAACTTACCATACTATCTACCAATTGTAATATTTCCATTAAGTGTAAGATATTTTATCTCGTGTATATACCCTATAATATGATCAATGAGAAATATACATAGAAAACTTCTTCTTCTTAAATTCTCCATGGTATCAGAGCTTAAAATCTTGAACCTTTGATTTTTTTTTCCCTTTTTCGCCATGACTGAAACCGCAAATCATGTGGTGACTGAAGTAAGGAGGATAATTTCCCCTTACGATTTGACTTCAGCAGACAATCTGGGTGCTGTAGTCTCACATCCACTTCTGATGGGTTCTAACTATGACGAGTGGGAGTGCAGCATTAAGACGGTGCTAAGTTCTCGAAAGAAATTTGGATTCCTTGACGGGTCTATCAAACGTCCCGATGAAGGTTCTCCAGATCTTGATGATTGGTGGATAATTCAAGCCTTGCTTGTTTCCTGGATTAAGATGACCATCGATCACTTCATTCGTATATCTCCCATTATGATATTGCAAAGGACTTATGGGATCATCTCAAGAAACAATTTGTGGTCACCACTGGTCCTCAGATTCAACAAATCAAAGCTGAGTTGGTCAACTGCAAACAAAAAGGCAGTTCAATTGAAAGTTATTACGAAAAGCTCCATCGCATTAGGGATAGCATGACAGCTTGTAAACCTATGCGAGTTTGCAAGTGTAATAAATGTACTTGTGATTTAACCACTCTTCAAGAAAAGGATCGAGATGAAGAGAAGGTTCATGATTTTCTATGTGGCTTTGATGATCACTATCAAACTGTTCGTTCAACATTGGTCTCGCGTGATCTGTTGCCTTCTCTTGAGGATGCATATAACATTGTAAGGCAAGAAGAAGATCTCAAGAGTAATACTCGACAATTTGAAGAGACTCTTGAAGTCACGGTTTATGCTGTGCAACATCATAAAGACCGCCTTCAAAATTCACGTCCCGCAGAAAGTGGCAAAGCAAAGCTCTGCAAATACTGTAATAAAGTCGGACATCTCTCTAAATATTGTTTCTCGGCCATTGGGTTTCCTAAATGGTAGGGTGAACGTCCTTGTGTTTTTTTGTCTTCTCGTAGACATCCTGGATCATCTGTACCAGTCTCCAAATGTGCCTATACAAATGTTGTTGTTGTTGCATCTTCTTCAAAACCGGAACACTCCAATTACGTTGTCTCTGATCGTGATGTTGTTCAAGGGCTTTCAGATAGGCAATGGAAGCATCTGGTCAGTCTCCTAAATGCTGGTCCTTCTACTTCATATGATCTTTTGTTAGGTAAAGCTTATAATCCCTATTGACTTCTAGATACCGGTGCCTTTCATCACTTAACCGGTAATCTTTCACTTCTCACATCGGTCTGGTCTATTCAACCGGTTATGGTTATTCTTGCTGGTGGTCAAATAAAGATAACTAAAACAGAAGGAACAGTAGTCTTGGGTTCGTCTTTGGTTCTTCGATCTGTTTTTTATATTGAAGGATTTCAATCGGATTTGATTTCTTTGTCTTGATTGATGGATGAAAATCGTTGTGTGGTTCAGTTGGTTGATCAATTTCTTCTGATCCAGGACCATGCTACAAGGATGATGACTGGAGCGACTAAGCGGGTTAATGGAACTTTTCAATTTTGCCGAATGGAATATGCTGTTGCGGCTCAAACAGAACAGGAGAAACTGCTTGATTTGTGGCACAAGAGAATTGGACATCCTTCGAAAAAAGTGTTAAGTTCGATACTCAAAGCTCCTGTGATTTCTGATTTTTCAAATAAAGCTTGTGATGTATGCCATCGTGCGAAGCAAACTCAGATACATTTTCCTACTAGTTCAAATAAAACATCAGTTGTTTTTGAATTAATTCACTGTGATCTTTGGGGACCGTATCGCACACCGTCATCATCCGGTGCTCGGTTGTTTTTAACCATTTTTGATGATTACTCTCGCTTGGTTTGGTTGCTTTTACTCAGAATAAGTGATACACTCAGGTTTTAACCCAAATATATTCACTGTAAGTGCACAACAAACGCAGTAGTATAAAAGGGATCGAATCCACAGAGACCAAAAAAGCACGACTCTCAGTTTAAAATCAAGTTAAGCTTAGAACAGATTTAAAATGATGATTGTAACCGAGAAATGAAAACAACGATAAAATAAAAATGATTGTAAGCCAATTAAAGAAAACGCTAGGCAATAGAGAATTCCGCAGGTATTCTGGTTAAAAGTCAAGGTTAACATGCATGATTGGTTACTGAAAATAATTCCCAACTCGAAAGACAACAATAGACTAATCTTCTCCCGAAGTATTAGACCCTAGATAATTCGATCATGCATTTCAATTCAGATTCGATAAGTTCATAAGCCCCTAAGACAATACTTCTGCAAGCAAATGCATTTATTCATCTAGATTAGATCAGACTTCTAAACCAATCCCATTGAGTTTATAATTATATGATCAATGAACTAGTTAGCTACTCTAATTCATGCATTAAGAACGAATCTATGCTGAGAACCTAACAAGTTTCAGTCCATTCTATCAAACCCTAACGATTAACCTGGTTTCTCCTAGGAAAACCCTAAAACCTAACAAAGAGTACTCCGACATGATTGCAAGAACATAAATCATAGATTGAGTAAACATAGAAGAATTAAAAAGCCAAATTGTATATAAAGAAATCAGAGTTCAGAAATCCTCTCAAACACAGATGTAAATCTCTTCTCTCTGGAACTCAGCGATAAAAATTATTCTAAAAACTTAAAAAACTCTCTCTCTTTTTTCCTAAGCCGAAAAGGCTTTTTATATTCTTTTAAACAAATGAAAATAAAGTCTAAAATAATAAAAAGTAATGATAGATTTTGAGGTCAAATGCGTCTTTTAGCTCGATTCTTATTATGCTCGACATAAGGGATCGATCGATCTGAAATTTTGCAAAACTCCAAGTGCTTTGGATTGATCGATCTGTCTTTGTCCGAGATCATTCTTCATTTTGCACTTGAATTCTTCCAAAAGTTCTCTTTTTTGCTCCAGAACGTTCCAAACACCGAATATCCTGAAAACATGCTAAAAACACAAGGAAAACACTCGGATAGCACTAAATAATAAGTATAAATACCTACTAAAAGGTGTTAAATCCGAGTGATATCAACTCCCCCAGACTTAGATCTTTGCTTGTCCTCAAGTGAAGGAAAAACCACATCTGAAGAAGAGGTTTGAAAAGGACCACACATGAACTCTCAGATTCTCAGCAACCCAAGTTCAAACATAAAAAACCACAAGACACCAATCCTAGACAACCATTGCAAATTAACTGTTTACCACCACTTAACCAATGACATGCTTCCTACTCTAAATCTCAAATCAATCAGACTATCAAATCATTTCAACCAGCTCTCTACATTCAAATTAGTACAAATGGTGCGTTTTTGCCTATGGGGTATCGATCAATGCTCGCTAAAGTATCTTTTCTATCAAAGCGCCCATANCAAAACGCCCATACCTAACAGAGCATCCAACGACTTCTGGTCCTGACCCTTTTTCCCCCTTTCTCACTTCTTTTTGAAAGAATCACACTTTTCTGCGTTTTTCTTTTCTCTTTTTTTCTTATTATTTTTTCGAAAGCACTTTTGCGTTTTTCTTTTCTATATTTTTACTGCTTTTAAAGCAGACCGGCAATGACTACAGACTTCTAGGTCACGCTTTCAACACTTTTTCTAAACCGGTTTTCTGAAGGGAGGGAGAGAAAAGATCTGAATCATACTGAAAGAACTTGTCGGTTTTACAGAGAAATGAAGAGCAAAATACCCAACTTTCAAAGTATAACCAATACCATAAGCAAGAAAATTAAGATCAAATTTAAATCATATCCAAATAGAGCTAGCATCAAATCATTAACAATCCAAAAGACCGGAACTTTCGAAAGCATAGAAATCAGTCAATGGGGTTCCAGTCCTAAGTGCAGCAGTTAATGTAAGTCAGTAGTCAAGTAGAGAATGATATCGAACTTACACCAGGTTAGTAGTCATCATAGATTCTGGTCATTATTCCTTCGACTCGACTAGACTCATCTAACAAAACGAAAAATTTGAAATTTTACGCCAAAATAATTTAGTAACTACCATATCCCCTCCCCTAGACTTACTTCACACCGTCCTGGTGTGAAAATAAACCCATAAGAAGGAAAAATGATCAAAATGTAAATAAGTCAAAACACCAAAAATCTAAAAATAAAAAGAAAATACACAAGTCCAAAGTGAAAAAGAAAAGAAAGGATAACCAGGAAATGATTAGTGCAAAGTGAGATCCTCTTGTGGCAGCATGATCTTGCACCTCTGACCTCCTAAGTGCAGAAACATGTAAGCTCGATCCTTGGTAAACCACTTGGTCAAGAAAAGGAACGGCCAATCCACTCGGTTGCTTAACGACGATGGGGGAAATAACCCGAGAGGAATCCTGACATGTAGAAGAACCGGGGTAACCAAACTACCCATCACTCCAACCCGAGACAGGTTCCTCAGTGCATCTAGCTTCCGACTAGCTAGGATCTTAGCAAAAATCCACCCAAGGTTGGCATCGTGGCGAACCAAATCCTCGTCCGCCCCATAAGTCACCGTCGTGTGATGGCAAATGGCGAAGTGGAGGAGCTCAAGCTTCTGAGAACTGACTGCTGCCGCTTCAGAATTTCCAAGGAAAGTGCACCCCAATACCTTGAGTGCAATGCGGACAGCCGGGTTGCGGATACCGGTAAGCTTCGCCTCTCTAGACTCGTACCGCCCATGTGCTATAATGTCCCAAAAATCATTGTACGAATAGAAGTTGGGCAACTCAGGTAGATGTCCTTCTTCCCTTAATCCGAAAATAGGACCAAACTTTGCCATCGGGATCTTGTAAAGAAGACCACAACAAAAGAATTGTACCTCAGTTTCAGCGATAAATGGGTTATGCGGATCTGGACCAGGGGTGTGGATGCGGAACGAGGCTAGGAATTTCCTTGCAAGATCGGGGTAGAGAGGGTAGTCTCGTTACGGGAAGGTTCCGAGACCCATGCAGCAGAACAGCTCCACAACATCATTGTCTAATCCCAGTGTTGCTAAAGTTTCATGATAGGCGAACCGGGCCGGCTCCATCTTGCTTTTGGTCAAAGCATTGTAGAACATGGAATCGAACTGATCCCATTTGTCGGAGAACTTGCGCTCCTTCCAGCCTTTGTGACTCTTGAGTTATGAAACCACCAAGTCGACGCGAAAATTGTTGAACTGCGTCCTTGGTTTCCGAGGCCATGGAGATTATGTGAACCTCGGGTTAAGGACTGGATCGACTTCTTCAATCTCTTGGTTGATGGTGCTGCTACTAGCAACCGCTTTTCCCTTTTCCTTAGCGGTTGCTTTCGTCTTCTTTACCATTGCCGGTCTAGCGGAACTCGATCAACCAGTTTGTGGTTCAGTTTGCTTAGCCGTTCTGCTTGGGGTTGATTGCCTTGGCTTGATTTCTGCTGGTTGATGCGGTTCTTCGTCACTCTCGTTTCCAGAATCGTCCGAACCGTAAACGAAGTTTCGTGGAGCCATCCTGAAAAGAAAAAATACTCTGAAGCAAAATGAGTGTCTCGTTCAACCTAAAACATCCATAACATAAATGTTCATACTCAAAAAAACCGTTTTCAAAGGTTTTAAAACAATCCTAATGAAAAGTTTTCAAAAGAAATCGTAATCAAAACCAATATAAATCAAACGGACATATTATAGCAATCCATATGCAATCCTAGAGCAATCTACATTCTCAATCAATCCAAACAATTCCCTAGAACCATCCAAATTCCGCTAAAATCAAAATTCCTTTTGAAGACTCAAACCAAACTTGTTGAATTTTGAAAATACGACATAAATCAACAAAAATCAATATGCATGCCTCAATCAAACTCCAAATACATGTAATAAGGCCATAATCCATCAATTCCAAACCCTAAATCAACCAAAATCCTAAATCCCTAAAAACCCAAAAATTTTTGGAATTTCAAAGAGACAAAGGGATGCTTACCTTGCTTGAATAAAAAAATGGTTAGATAATTAGAAAGAGCTAGAAAAACCGATTGGAATAGGCTCAAGAAACACTAAAATCCGTTGAGATATGAAAGAGAATGAGTTTGGGAGATTTGGAGGTTTTGAGGAGTTTGAATGTTGATAATGGAGGAAAAAGAGTGTTTAGGTCGAATGGGGAAGATGAAATAGGACGAAAAATTGGTTTAAATTGAGTAAAACCAATCCCGACTTTCACAGTAACAAAAATTTTAAGGATCGATCGATCTGACTGCTGCTTCGAATAAGGTACCGGTGGATCGATCGATATGAACTTACGTCAAATCTGCTTGTATTTGGATCGATCGATCCATATGGGGATCGATCGGTCTGAACTTACGTCAAATATGTTATCACCTGGATCGATCGTTTTGAACCCTCCACCAGATCACCCTTTTTTTCTAAACTTCTAAAACACTTTGAACTCAAAACTAAAAGTTAAAAACTAGTAATCCTAAACTAAACTGACTCAAAACTTGAAATATCAAACTAAAGAAGACTCAAAACAGTGGGTTGCCTCCCACTCAGCGCTTGTTTAACTTCATAAGCTGGACGATACTCACCTCTAAACGGAGGTTGGATCAACAAGAGAAATCTCATATTCCTCCAGAAGATCTGAGGGAGCTAGATAAGGGTGAAGCCTCTGCCCATTCACCACAAAGTCATTCCCTTGACGGTTATTGAGAACAGCCGCACCATACGGTTTCACGTCTTTTATCACAAACGGTCCAGACCATCAGACTTCAACTTTCCAGGGAAGAGTTTCAATCGAGAATTGAATAGCAGTACATGGTCACCTGGTTGAAAGTCTCGTGGAATGATCTTCTTGTCATGTGCAGCCTTAGTCCTCTCCTTGTAGATTATGTAGTTCTTATAAGCTAAGTGACGAATCTCTTCAATTTCATGCAACTGAATGAGACGCCTTTCTGCTACGGTCTTTATGTCAAAGTTCAGCAACTTGACAGCCCATGCAGCTTTGTGCTCCAGTTTTAAAGGCTTTACCATAGACAAGGTTGAAAGGTGTAGACCGTGTAGTGCCAAGAGGGGTCTTGAATGCAGTTATGTACGCCCATAGAGCATCATCAAGCTTCAGATACCAGTCTTTCCTAGACCCATTTACCATTTTTTGTAGGATAGCTTTGATTTCCCTGTTAGAAACCTCCACTTTTCCACTTGTCTGNTGGGAAAAATCACATACTTGAACATCTTTAGTACCACTTTTGCGTCATTAGTGGGGCTAGCAATTGCTTCAACCCACACATAATCAACATCAACCAAAATGTAAAGGTTTTTATGAGAAACATGGAAAGAACCCATAAAGTCAATTCCCCATACATCAAAAACCTCTACTTCGAGAATGAAGTTTTGTGGTATCTCATTTCTCTTTGAAATGTTCCCTTCTCTCTGACATGAATCGTAGCGAGAGATGTATGCATG
>OVBE01013802.1:0-12457 GCA_900406425.1 Iberis pinnata | reverse complement strand
TCATGCATTTTATAGAACAACTAAATTAGTACTACAACCAAAACATAGATGAAATGGGTCAAATGATTCTTTATATACTCTTTGAAATAAGCAATGTTTTTCTTCGAAAGCCATATGCTTCGTTAATCTAACAAGGCATTCCACCACTGGCCTTGTGACAACACTTCGAACATGAAAAAGAAAAGATATATTCATATTCTATGTTAAATATGCTTTCACCTTTGGTTGATCAATCCCTTTAAGAGGAAGGCCTGAAGGTGCCTCTCTCTTTGCTTTAGCACCCTACATAAGTGATTTAATTGAGGATTAATTAAGGGTAGAGAAACAACACCATAAAGATCACATACAACATCTATATATTGATATTTTAACATTAGATGCCTACTCAATTGATTAAAGTGTATAACATTATGAAAGACAAAAGCAAGTAAAAGGTACAAAAAGCACCGACTAATGGTTGATCAAGAATCACTCATCCCAACTTCCTTTGCGAATAAATCTTTAGAATCTGGAGATTATCAGTCAAAATTGTCGATTTCAAGCCTTGCCAAAATAGAAGATCCATTTAGTAAGTCATGCTTTATTGTTCTCTACATTTAAAAATGCTCTATTTAAGGTATATGACTTATTTGTTTTAGCTATATCAATTCTCCTTTTTCTTCTTCACCATCATCTTGTTCTCCTTCTCCCTCGTCTTCTTCTTCAACATCATACTCTTCTTCTCTTCCTCACATTCATCTTCTTTTTTGGAGTCAAGTGGTACTGACCGATCCTATTGGTGTTTGACAGATATCACTAGCTACATAGTGAGCATATAGATTATGCAAATTGTTTAAAACGGTTTAAGCTCTTGAGATTTTTGTAAGAACAACCATAGACACTCCACTTAAAAAAGAGTTTTCTCTTTTAAAGTTGGGCTTGAAAAAAACAAAGACCATTCCAAACTCAGTCTATGGCCCAAACAACTCGAGCCCATCTGCTTCAAGTAACGGTCGAAAGCAGCTTCAAGGCTCGTCTTCTTCACCTTGCAACAAGACAAAAAAGTTAGTTTTGCAAAAAAAGTTTCAAACAGAAAAGCATGAACTAATTGTGAAATTAAGCTAAAGAATATGTTTTTGGCATTAAGTGAGAACCAATCAAAATTAGACTAATATAATTTAGAGCAAACATGAATTTTTTCTTATTGGTCATGGTCCTCTTGGCTTCGTCAATGGATCTTTTGCTGCACCAGCAGAGACAATACAAGTTTTAGGACCTGTAGGTGACAGACCAACCCCAAATCCCAACTATGTGGAATGACAGAGAGGAGACCATGTACTAAAGGCATGGCTACTAGCTCTTTCTCATAAGACATTCTAAATGTCGTAGTAAACTGCATAACCTCACAAGAAGTTTGGGTCACTATGTCAAGACACTTTAATCTAGTCTCATCATCAAGGCTGTTTGATTTACAAAGGAAACTTCAAAAAACACAAAAAGGAGAACAAAACATGACTGAAAACCATCATCATGTGTTTCTCCATGTAGATACCAAATCTTATAACCTGACATAAAATTGTTGCAATATAAGTGATTACATACTAAATATATCATGATATTATGAGAATTACAACATAAAGAACATCGACATGTTAACTTATGACTTCTTTGTGTATGAGGTTGTCGACATGTTAACTTACGACTTCTTTGTGTCTGAGGTTGTCGACATGCCAATTCTATGAACTCGGCAACACGACGTGCATATTCTTCGTTCAATAGCTTTGTATATTGATTCATCCTTTCACCATCCATCCATGATCGAAAATAAGGAGTAGACATTTTTTAAGAATGTGTGTTGGTTTGTGAAGTGGAGATTGGGTATTCTGATATTTATTGAAGTCATAAACGACAGATTATTGACGGACACATCCATCGATATATTCGAATATATCTGTTGGCAACGGCTACAAACGACTATTTTGCATCAGGAAAAATTATTGACGAAAAAATGACGGATTTGTGACGGAATTATTTGTCGATAACATTGTGTCAAAAAATCCGATCTGTCGATAATTTTTCCATCATTTCATTCGTCATTATTTGGCCTTTTTCTTGTAGTGATAATACCACTCCTATCTACTCTTGCGCTTCATATGCTTTTTTAAATAATACCATCTCCTTCTTTGTTTTGCAATTTAAACCATTTAAATTCAAATAATAAAATCTTACAATGTTGCCTACAAAAAGACATATTTTTCTATATCTAACATGCTTAAAATTATTTTATACATACTTATATTTTATGAAATAGTGAATAGTGACCGTAATAGCCTTAAACCTAGAAATACTCGAACTATTTAAGTATAGTTGGACTACTTATGTATACAACATTATGAACCATAATCTATGTATAAAACATTGGTTAAATCCTAAACCCAAAAATATAAAGCTTAAACTCCTATCATAAACCCTAAACCCTATATCATAAACCCTAAACAAAATGTCATAAACTTTAAACCCTATAGCAAAAACCTTAAACCCTAAACCCAAAATATAATATAAACCCAAAATATAAACCCTAAACCCAAAAATATAAACTCTAAGCCCAAAAATATGAAACCTAAACTGTAAACCCTAAATCCCAAAAATATAAATCCCAAGCCCTAAACCCTAGCCTTAAACTGTAAACCATAAACCTAAAACTCAAAACCCTAAACCATATATAGTAAACCTTAAACCTTATATCATAAACCATTATATTATATACTTAAGGTGTCCAATTATACTTAAGTAGTCCAGCTATTTCTAGGTTAGGGTTCACTATGATCATCATTCACTATTTTATAAAATATAAGTCCGTTTAAAATAGTTTTAATTATGTTAGATGTAGAAAAAATATGTGTTTTTAAGAAACATTGTAACATATTATGATTTCAATTTAAATGGTTTAAAATAAAAAATGGGTGGAATTTCGAAAAAAAAATTAAAAGAGGAATGTGAGACATAGAGTTGTCACCAATGTCACAGAAGCAAATACGAATATAATTTATATTATTGAAAGAGAGAGCGAGTCAAAACCTATAGATAGATGTTATAAAATTAATTTTAGCTTATTATAAGCTTACAACAAGTGATACAACAAAAGCAGAGGAATATACCAATTGCCCACAGTCAAAATCCCAAACAAGGGAACCAGATAAAGTAGAATAATACAAGCAAAAGAACTAGACAGAACAGTGTTAAACTGTAAGAATAAGAAACAAGAGAAAGTGCTCAAAACTCCAAAGCAAACAAGCCCTCAATCTCGAAGGGTGACACTCCTTAAAACGTTAACCATGAAAGTCTTCGATGACTCGTTATAGCGGGAACGAGATCCTCCGATAGTGACTCGGACTACCTCACAAAAAAACCATGAAGGCTTACAACCCGAATACATGTAAATGACAACAAGAACCATCAACCATCAGAAACGGCAAGTTGGGATACATACAAACCAGGGAACGCCAAAAAACCAAACTGAAAAAGAAGCCCTCAGACTAGGGTTTAGTGTAAAAAAACAAGACGGAGCCACACACGCTACAACACCTAACATAAGTTTTAAAAAAACTTCTTAATGGAGTGAGTTGGATGGATCGGTGGATCAAGTTACTATAAGATGTAAATATTAACACTTTTTGTCACATTAATTTATGGGCCAAAATTGGTCGACCCAGTAGCTCGAACTCCATAAATAAGAGAAAATGTACTCATTGTGCAAGTAGCCAGGTTTGAACCCTGGTCTGGTAACAAGACAATAGCAATGACACAACCACTAGGCCATTTGATCTTTGTTGATGGAAATATTAACACTTGGATTGTATAAAATAATAATTTTCACATTTTGAGTTTAATAAAATGGAAAGGGAAAAGAAAAATATAAGAAAGACGTATGAGAAGGAAAAAAAATAGGTCGAGAAAGGCAAGCTAGAATTTGCTACTAATTAGGATTCACTTTATTATTACAGTTTCATAGCCTTTTGGCGTAGTACTTACGGAGAAATGCTACCTGATGTAGTTGCAATATTTTACACTGACATTGATAACATATTAAGGTTGGAAAGTGAGTTAGCATAGTAAAACAATATTCTACATAGATACATTGATAAGATATTAAGGTTGGAAAGTGAGTTAGCATAGTAAAAGAAAGATTCTAATGCATTTGGAGTCTTCGGTTTTAGGTCTTCAGCTGTGTATAAATGACAAAGAGTAGATAAGTGAGATTAGACATTTTTTTAAGAGGATTCTCAAAAATACCACCAAATGACTAGGTTTATTCCAAAATACTACTCCCAAAAGTTCTAAAAATACAACATTTTTTTCAAAAATACCACAAAATTGTTTTTGTTCCAAAAATACCACAAATTTTGAATTAACTTTAAAACTTCAAATTTAAACTCTAAAACCAAACCTTACACCTTTTAAAACTAAACCCTAAACTTTATTTTGTGAACTCAAACCCAAAATTTTAAATTCTAAACCCTTAAAAATTATCTTTTATGTTTATGGTATTTTTGGAACATTTGAAAGTGCGTGGTATTTTCAGATTTTCAGAATTTTTGGGAGTGTAGTATTTTTGGAATTTAAACTTCTTTTGATTACGTTTCAAAGAATTCCTTTTTTATGAGTTTATTCTAGAGCCATGAGTTGAAAAAGATCTCCATGAGATCCTAAATTCATGAGAGAATGTAATACAATTGTAGTTCCACTTTTACTGATCTATAGGAGTTATAGTCTTAGTTACGGAGACCTAAAACCTATCCATGTGTAATATATACATAAATACATTAAATTATAAGCTTCCTTAAAGATGGCACAAAGATTAGATGCTAAATAGAAAATAAAATCTTTTAAAATAAAATAAAAAATGAAAAAAAAAAAACATGAGTAAATGAGATCAACCTCATATATAATGTCTATCTACAAACACACGCAAGTACATCATCATATAATCATATAATCATATAATCATTCCTTTTCGTAAAACTAGTTAAGAAATAAGAAGCAAAAACATACTAGTCCCAGAAACGGGGACCAACCGAGAGAAACCAAAAAATAGAATTGTTTATGGATTCTTCAATAACAATCCTGAAAATCAAACAGGTTATTCTAATACCTGTAAGATGATCCAGACTGTGGCGGTGCCGGAGGGAGCCGGTTTGGTGTAGTGCGACGATTGCTACCACCAGATCCAGAAGAATCCTCACCGTTCTGAGCCGGATCACTGTACCGTCGGCTATGACCACCAGATCCATACCTCTTCAATGAGTCAGGTCCACTAGCAGCTGCGTTAAACGCATTCATCCAATCCTCACCTGAAGACCCTCCATTCGTTCTCGGGCTGCTTTCTGCAAACAAGTTTACAGCACACGAAGTTGAACCCAAGACGCAGTTGCTTATTAACGAAAATACTGAAAGGGTAGATGTGTGTAAATGCACAAACCAGTTCCACTACTGTCAGACCAGCTTGACGCAGCAGCTGCTCGGTTATCGTGGACACTAAGTTGTCTTGTGAGCTTTGAAAGAAGAGAAGACTGCTTCTGTATACGGTCTCTTCTTCTTTTGACATTTTGATCTTCTTGGATCAACGATTCTATCCTCTCATTACCAATTGCACTGCAGATCAATGCAAGAGAGAGAGAGAAATAAGCATCATAAGACATATGTATTGAGGAATTTGAGTAACAATAATACATTANAACGATTCTATCCTCTCATTACCAATTGCACTGCAGATCAATGCAAGAGAGAGAGAGAGAGAAATAAGCATCATAAGACATATATATTGAGGAATTTGAGTAACAATAATACATTGTGGATATGAAACCTGATAGAACTGTAGAGTTGATTCAGCATGTCTTCCTTTGATTTTTCCACTTGACAAAGAACAACAGCCTGTTCAAACCATGAGGTTAAGTAATGAGAACGAGAATTAAAAAAAGGCAAGATGGATATGGGAAATTAAAGATTCATAAGAAAATTGATTAGCCCACCTTCGGAACATTGGCAGCTAAGCTGTTCAGCACAGCCTCAACATAACCTCGTACTTCTTGGGACATCCACCGTAATTCCTCTTCCGGGTCAACTGGTTTCCTAACCATCTTATCCTGAAAAATCAGACAACCAAGCAAGAAAAACAGTAATTTAACACCACATCAGGAAAACTAATGGCTTACATGCTCAAACAACGCAATCTTCAACGCTTAGCTATAACGAAATCATAACCCTCTTCAGAATCGACCCACCAAACCTCAATTTTTACTCATTTAACAATCACATTCTAGATCTTACTTTCTCTAACGTGCCTTTTGAAGCCATATATGAAATTTACAGCAAAGACTTTATCATCATGATATTGGTAATGAGCAAATAGTTTCATTGTATGACTTACAAGTGAACCTTCTGAAAGACTCTGTCTCATGGAAATGCTACCCACTTGGCCTCCTCTGGCCTGAATAACCTTTTGTAGCTTATTAATCCATTCATTTTTATCGACCATGCTCTCAGCCTTGAGAACCAGCGCATTATGAGCTGCACCATAAGAGCTTTTGAGGAGTTTCTCATATCAAAAGGCACAGACAGGGTCAATCAGATAATTTTGATCATTGCTTGACATACCTTTAAGTACAGTCTTATATGGAACCTTGCATGTTATCTTAAATACAAGGCCTGGTCCTTTGGTATCCGGTCCATTTGATTTCTTATCTTTCGAGCTCTTTGATTTTTCCCCTTCATCATCAGAAATTTCTTCGAGACTGCATTCCTGAGCAGATTAACAAAAATTTATGAGGCAAAGAATCAAATATTGCGTACTTAAGTATAACCGCATGAGGATTGTCAAAAATATATGATAAATTGCAAAAGGCAATATGTTATTTTTTGACAAAGGCTAATGTTAATTCTAAGGAATACAGGTTTTCTCATCAGCAACACGGTAATAAAATATTTGGTGGTGTAGGCTTCACAATTTAAAAATTACTCATCACTCTGCTCAAAAGTTTGGGTGGACGAACAAGGTTAATATGATACCCTATTATTACGCTATATCGCAGTTACATCTTCAGTCAAAAGAAAGTATTGTAAGAGAATGATACCTCCAACGTTACAGTGCCGCGGAAGGTTCTTTCTTCTTGCTTTTTTGTATAGCCAAGCTGAAGAAAGGTAAAAGCAAAGGCTAATCACTTGCAATAACAATTATAAACAATGTCTAGAAACAAACGGAACAAAATGATGAAGATATACTCCTCGCATTACAATTACAATGAAAGAGCACTAAAGCCTTCTCTTTTACATATATTTAGATCAACCCAAAAGGATACTTATAATAGAAGCTAACCTTTCCAGTTTTTTCATTCAGAACAAACCATCGCCTACTCCACCCATTTGTCTTTGCACTCTTCTTCATTAGGTAGCCTGCACGATAGTATAATTTCTGTTGAAGACCTTGAAAGTTGGTTTTTGAAATAAACTAGAACCCTTACAGCTAGTCCAACAATAAATCAAAACTAAAATGGCAGAGAAGAGAAAATTAGATCCTAAAACTGGACAGAAGGAAATACTTGGACGTTGGCTTTTATCAACAAGTAATATCAAGATAAGCTACACCAGTACAAAGCTTCATTGACAGGGGAAAAAAACAGAAATGAAGAAAGCATTATGCAATTGAATCGACAGAAAAGCTTAGAAGCAGTAAAGCACGCAATGCAAGAAAATAAATCGTGCACAAAAAGAATTTTGTAGAAACATATTAGAATAAGGACCTGCTGTTATTTCCCCCTCAGGTCCTGCAGTCTTCAGACCAGAGACCTCCGGCGTCTCTTTCTCTTTATCTTTATCTTTATCTTGTGGGATAAATTTGTCTCTCAATGATTTCAAGCTACTACCAGTTGATGACCCCTCTGGTTGGGGACTAGTTGCCTGATTTACATGCAGAAACGAGAATTATCACATTATTGACTTTCATATAAAACTAGAAAGCAATATCCAAGTTGATTCCAAGATAAAGGCAAACCCTGTTTAAGAGAGATTGCTCCGCATCGTGTCCCTTTTTAGAGGAACGACCTTTAAGCTCTTCCTCACGGCGCTGCCTTTCCATTCTGATTAATACAATACAGCCAAAAAAGCAAAACGAAAGTGAGATATGAATCTTAAAAGAAAACATTTGAACATGTGCTAATCAAGACTACTGCGACAAATGCTGCAGCTATAGGACTATTCATATAGGTCAACTTTGTGACTGTTATGGAAGCTTGCAGATCATGTGCAATTCACAGAGAAAAAATATTAAGAAAAAAGTATGACACTCACAAACGAAGATCCATTTGACATGTTTAAGAACATTAAAAGATAGAAATTAACATAATGATGAATAAGTTTCAGTATGACACAGCCACTCAAAATGACACTCGATTAGTCAAACACAAAGAAGGAAAGGCTGATGTTACCTTCTTTGTACAAGGCGAATGAAATGCTGAGGTGGTACAAACGCACGCTCCATATCAACTAATGCAACAACCATCTTCTTAGCTTCATTCTTAAATCCATCAAGTGCGCTACTTGCTATAGCTACAACCTGGTTGATAATTAAAATTTAAACGGAACTGCTAATATGAAGAAGAAAATGCTACTGAATCAGCAGTAAAAAACATTTTTACCTCTCTCTTAAAAGGAGGATATCTCCCAAGACCAGGTGTGGCATTCGCGGAAGCTGAAACAATGTCAACAAGCACTCGGTGAACCTAAAAAAAAGTTCGGCCATATCAGCTCAACAACAAATAAGACTGTAAGGTAACCAGATAGAAAAGTCCTTAGAATAAAAGTAACATGTGACAGCATCTAAAGGGTGAGAAGGACTTTGACAAATCTAGATTCAGGAGAATTTCAAATCCTAAGCAGCTCAAATTAGAGGAAGACACGCCAGCTAAGCTCTAAACACTAACATGGACACACCTCATCAACACATAATCGTGCTGGGTCTTTAGCCAACTCGAGAACACCCTTTATTAATGATCTCAACCCTTTCTCCGGGGATATAAGATAAGGTTGATAACCATCTGCCTCTAACACGATCTGAAACAATAGAAAATCAATCTGTCAAACTCCAGTGTAACGCTTTTACTTTTCATAAAATTTAAAGCAAACACTCATATAAAAGCCCACCCTTTTGACATTGTTCAAGTCAAAATGTCTATCCAATGGAAGCTTCTTGATCCGGTCGGGGAAATTGCCTTCAAAACTTGCAACAACTTTCCAACCACTTCCCTGAACAAGAATTTTGTTAGATAAAACAATCACTAGCTCCAAAAGGGGTTGTAGCACATGAAAGGCACAACCATAAGACAATCAATTCAGAATAAAATTCCAGGGAAATATAGCACACACATCCAACATTAGTTTAGGGCAATCTTCCTAAATTTTTTAATTGGATACACTAGTAAAGCACCACACTTTTTCTATTACAAGTAGTCAAGCACAAAGATGAAAAGGCTGATCACAGATGTTTTATTTGGTAAAGGGGTAGTTTTCTCTTATTCACAATTTCCAGACTAAGGTATTGTTCAGCTTAGGTAGGAAACACTTACTTCACCACCAGCCAAGTGGAGAAGAAATTTGTCCTCGAACTCACGGCAAAGCTCTAAAGCTATAGCCCTTGTACCTTCAGCACTGCTAACCAGTTGTTCACCAAGTCTTGCTAATTCGTCCTGCACTATTTGTGATTTACCTTGGAGTCTGTACATGTGAGCAAGGGATTGGAAAGTTAAGAGTTTTCATAAGAATTAAAATCATGTCCTTGAACAAACATCCAGAAAACTAAAACAAAAGACAGCCATCACATATTCGGAGAGGTAAGAAACATATCAGCTTAACAAAGAGTGAACATTAACCAGTGAACTAACTAAACTTCTTAACTTCAAAACTCAGAAACGACAGCAGACAAAACTAATACTTATCCAACTTTACATTACTATTTCCTCTTACGCAACTTCTATTTTTTTACTTTCTTCGCCTTCGAAGATTTTGCTTTTTGGTTTATTCCAATTCTTTAAAGATCATTCCTTTCCACTGAAAACAAAAAGGTTTGGTTTATTGACTACAGGTTTTTAATACACTAAATCCTTTAAAGATACTAAACTTGTTTATTAAGAGCGCACCTGCTTGGACAAAATTTTCGAAAAATATATTATGAGAACTCCGCTAATAAGGATAGGAGCTTAAAAGAGACTGAGGCAATTGCCTAGGCGCAAGGCGATGGTGAGGACTCCTTGGCGCCTAGGTGAACCCCCCCCCCCCCCCCNCCCAGACTTAATCTATAAACTGGCTTGAATATTAAAGGAAAAAAATCAGGTTTGATTTCGTGGAGCAAACTGGAGCTCCTCTAAACTACTAGCGAAAAATAGGAAAAATAAATAATTTATTTGCATATATGACACAATAAAGCATGCATACGGAGAGAGGAAATACCCAGACAAGATATTTGGAAGCCTTAGCTTCATTCTGCTACGTATTTGGTTAGCTAGGGTGTCCACCAGGGCAATTCTACCAAGTTTGCTTTGTGGAGCACCAGTCAAAATGGATTTAAGACTTTCACTCTCAGCACGCCAAGCAGTTTCTAAAGAGTTCTCACTGCCTCCAGACTGCGCTGATGCGATTGAGACAGACTGGCCAATAAGTGCAACCCATGGAATATCAGTTGTTTTTGGAGGTCCCTGATTTGAAAGAAGAGCCTGAACTGCTGCAAGGGATTTTGGGTTTTCTGTTGCCTGGTCAATTTTGCTGATAATTCCTACGGTCCTCGTACCTATAAAACAGGGAGTGAAAGAATTTTAAATCCAATGGTTTTGAACCGCAGTAATTGAGAAAATAATAAAGGGCCTTTCTAATGAAAGTGCCAATGTACTCACTCTCTGGATCATATTCCTTAGCAGTCTTGAGAGCTCGAGATGAAGAAATCTCAGATGCCTGGCTAGCAGGCACAATAACTAGCAGTATGGCATCGTTATGCTGTGTATGTTCACCAATCTTGCCAATAGGGGAAAGAAAAAATATCAAGATGACAGGGAAAATATGATGATGAATCTATGTTGCCTTTTCAGCAAGAATGCCAAATAAAAAATGGTTGAATATCTCCATGATTGACAGGTGGATTAGGGGAATGACAAAAGGCATCAGCAGTTACTAATCTTACCATTGAATCGTCCACAATTCTCTGGTCCAGTCCAGGCAAGTCAATCAATTTTAGTGGTGGAGCTGCAATTGTAAGGGCACAAATATTGTATGGTCATTACAGAAAACAGTAAAAAATACAAATTGATATGTGGTTGTTCATGTTCCAAAGAGGACATTTACGCCAGAGCTTCATATAGATATAATCCAATAGCCACAAATTAAATTCCGACAAAAAAAATTTGATCAGCAAGGTGCACTAGACTAGTGGTGACAGTTTATTACAGCTGATCCATATACTAACGCAGGGGACATTCAGATACCCAATTTAGTATTGATTATATGGAAGTTGTTAAAGAAAGAACAAATCAAAAAGAACTTACCTGTGCTGGTACGAAGTTTTAGGTATATTTCATCACGACCCCTCCCTGAGCCTGCTTTGCTAAGCCTATCCTGCAGAGAATGCCTTAAGGCACCTATAACACACCAATGCGAAACAAAGAAAAACAATTATAAGAAAATTTATATATCTATTGCTTTGTATCTGACATGAAGAAATTGCTTAAGATATCATTGCTAAATGGCATATGTGCACATAGGGAGTCTTACTTGCAGAAACTTGTTGAGATTTATTATCAATTTGCAAGATTATTGCCTTGCTGCTCAGTGATTCCTCCCTACTTAAGTCAATGATTATAGGAGCCCGTGTAGCACCATTCTCACCCGTTGGCTATCCACAGTAATTTCAACAGCAGACACAAAGAAAGTGATTACTTACTTTACGGAAATATATCAGCCAATAGTGACATATACGAATCCCCAAACACCCAATATACAACTTACCAGAACTGGATGCCCAATTAGGCTGTTCAGAACTGCAGACTTTCCAGCTCCCTGATCCAGTAAACAAAGAGAGATAACTTTAGTCTAAACTTAAGGAAATTTACTTTCCCCACATTATGATCTCCAGCACAAGCACAAAAACAGTCTATTCACTGAAAATTGTATCCACAAAGGTTAGAGAAACCACGATCTGACAAGCAAAGCTCATACATTTTCCTTTATAGTTAATTATCTTAGTTTCAAATACCAAATACATCGACCTTCTCCAGCTCATTTCTCCTAAAACAATACCTCACAGGTTTTAATTTCACAGAAATAGATCATTTCTAATAAAGAGAAACACACAAAAAAATAACCAAGTTACGAACGAAGAATGAGTCCTAATTGACGAGAACAAGTCGGCAAACTTCATCGGGATCCACAAGATCCAAGATAA
>OVBE01013800.1:0-12460 GCA_900406425.1 Iberis pinnata | reverse complement strand
TGCTGCAGACACACCTAAGCATGGTCCACTACCAAGCAACAACGGTCTTAGATACAATGATCCTTTGCCCGGAGGAGGTACCTAAAAGAAACAACCTAAGCCTTTGTGAGAAATATTCCTCATTAGAAGTTGCAAAAAGACCTCAAAATGATACACAAAAAAATATGAATCAATTTACTGACTTTTCAAATTTATTTTAAGTTGGAAGTTGATAATACTAACATGGTATTAGAATTCTAACACATTACTCCATTTAACTAAAATTGATCCGATTCGAAAGTGCTCGATCAATTGACCCAAAATGGGTACGACTCAAAAATATCCGAGTCAGTCTAATCTAAAATAATATTCCCTATGTTATGTTTTCAGTGTTGTTTAAAGTTATTTCACATAGATTAAAAAGGTTGTATTTCCCATAAAAAAAAACAACCATACATTTTCTAAACCAACCAATTTAAAAAATTACTACAATTATTTTATCGGTCAGAAAAGTCAAACGCATTTAATTTTTTCAACAAAAACCTAAAAGAATAGTTAATTTGAAACAAAAACAAAACTCTAAAAACACACTTAAATCAAAACGGAAGGAGTATCAGAGCTCAAATAAACGCTATCCCATTATATTGAAGTTGATACCGCTCGAAAATATTTCGATTAGACCTAAAACTGGTCTAACCCATAATTATTCCAGCTGACCTGACCCAAAATAGTAGTATATTATCGAGATTAATGGCTGGACGAACCATCATCTTGAAAAGTCGTTTAAGAAATATATCACATTAAAATTTGGAAGGGATCCTAAATGATACATAAAGGATATAAATCGATTCACTCATTACTGATTACTTTTTTAAGTTGTAAGTTCATAATCCTATTCCGCCTTTTAAGACCAAACCAAAGATCATTTCAAAAAAAGCTAACAAAAGATATAAAAATGTTATTTACCCAACGTTTATTAGCAAGAACAGTCTGTTTAACACCTTCCATAAAATGTTGAAGAGAAGGAGAATGCATACACATTCTCTCAGCACCTTTCTTCATACGCAATGCATTAAGCTCAGGACGGAACATAAGAACCCTACCATCTTCTCCTCTATACGCTTTCATTCCTTCGATTAATCCCTGCAAAATCATCCACCACATAATCTTTTTTTTGTTTAATATTTGTGATTTTCGAATGAGAAATATATGATTTGAAGTTTTTGCCTGGCCATAATTGAGAATTCCAGCTGCAGGGTTGAGTTCAATGTTGCTGTGAGGGTTAAGGTAACCCTTTTCGAAGTTTCCGTTTCTGCAACTTTTTGTGATAAACATGTAATGTGTTTGAATAAGACTGAATCCGAGGTTGTCCCAGTCCATATCAGCATACTCTTCATCTTCACTGTGACACATTTTTTGTTTTGTTATATATCTTTTGAGATTAACTAGAAATACACTTCTTAAGGGATATATTATTTGGGTTCAAATGTTTAGATTTAATTGTAACAGACAGAATTACAAAAACAATACTAAGAAGTTAGAAAATATAGAAAATCTATTGAAACAATAAAGCAATATAAGTTTGGGACGATTTGAAAACTAACCTAAACTATACATAAAATTTGAAAAATATACCATCTAATTACATAATTTGAAATTTATATATTTTTATGATGAAATGCCCTTATTTTTATTAGTTATATAATTTATTTCGGAAAAAATCGTAATTATATTAATTATAAAAATATAATTAATTTTTTTTTAATTTTTGTTTTTTTATCTCTATTGACTAATAGAATTTTCAGTTGGATTTCTCTAAAGTCGTTTTGTTGTATAGTTGATTTTTATTTCATTATACGTTGACTTATACTACAATGGTTGACGTATTTAGGGGTAAGAAAGTGTTTTTGTACATTATACATACAATATTAAAAATGTTGATTTGTTTTTCATCCTCATCGTCTTATTTTTTGTAACTTGTTAATATGTTTTCTTAAGCATAATTAGGTCAAATTTTGTCGATTTTTTATTAGATTGACTTGTTTAACTATTGATTTATAAAATTAATTTGACCTTTAATTATATCAAATTTATGTCATACACTTAACTTGTATTTTTTAGTTGATTTTTTGTTGAAGTCGATATATTTGTACACTCAATTTATATTTTTTTGTTTGATTTTTTCATAGGTGATATGTATTTGCTATAGATTTAATATTAATGTTCGTCGACTTATTTTTCTATGTTATCAATTAAATTTTGTATATTATTTATAAATTATATATTATCAAATATAATAGCTTTAATTAGCCACACAAAAAAAAAACAAAGGGGGAAAACTATTATTTAAAAAATAAAAAATGTAGTATAGTTTTCAAATTTCAGAAAAATATAGTGTAGATGTCAAATTACATTCACAATGAAATTTAGCAAAATTATCCTATAAATTTAGTGAAACAACAAATAAATTTGAAGAAGTATTTTGGGATTTTATTTAGTGAAACAACAAATTGGAAACATAGAAACCAAAAGCCGAGATTGGGCTAAGATTCCATTGAATTTATTTTTGTTATATTTTATGGAATTACTTGGTAATGCTTGGTACTTTTGTAACATAAATTTATTTTTGTTATATTTTATAGAATTACTTGGGAATGCTTGGTACTTTTGTAACATATATTTATTTTTGTTATATTTTATGGAATTACTCTTAATTTTTTATAATTTTCATTTTCATTTTCTAGTGAAATTAATGTGATTGTTGACAATGGAAAAAGAAAGTACAAATGTTGTAATTATAGAAAATATATAATTACCGTTCTGCCTCCACTAGTTCGGAGACATGTTCATGTAGAAGAGAAGCTGCTGCTTTTGTGCCATACATACCAACTCCATTGATCTGTATATTACCAAACAACCACACATGCATTCACATGAGCTTCAAAACAAAGAAGAAGATGAAGAAAAAAAGAAGAGTTTTATGATATACAAACCTTCGAGATATAAGAGGAAATTGTTGAAAACTGAAGTAAACAACGAAGAGCCATCAAGAATTAATATTGTAGGAGATTTTTGTGTGTGCACACTAAACTAAAAAAATCTTGTGATAATTCTCTTTTTTAGAGTTTAGAGTAATGGAGAATGAGGTATTGGACTAATATATATCTAGAGAAAATTTTCCAGAAACTACAAAGTAGGATGTATAGTGAGGACTATTATATATATATATAGAGAGAGGCATTTACACATAGTCGGTCATGAGCCCAAACAAAGCAAGCATGCGGTTGCGGCTCTTTTTCAATTTAAAAATTTTAGTTAAGAAAACAGTCTATTTTTTGAATATTGTACAATTTTGGCCTATTTTTCCATTGTAGATTACGACTTTTAGAAAATTTTAAAATCTCAGGACCGGCCTTGCATTTACATCTATGTTTTTTTTTTTACCAAACCCACTTTTTTATTGATTATAGCTATGTTTCTATGTTTACTTTCGGTAATTTTTTTTAACCAAAATAAGCATTTTACCATTTAAGTACCACAAAAATACCTTTAAAAGTGGTAATAAACAAAACAAAATAATTTCATGACTAAACGCTTAAACTTTCAGAATTTAAGAAAATATTAAGCATAGTACTAATAATTGTGATTTATCTTGTTTCTCATTTACAAGTCTTTTTTGTCAGCTAGGAAGAGGCGGGGCCAAAACACTTAACGTCAAATTAATCCATTCATCGCGTTATTTAGTAGAATTAAAGCATGGATTAAAGTATGACACCATATTCGATTGTCCAATTTTGCGAATTTCTACTATAGATTGTTATAGGACAAAACCCGAGTGGAGCTAAAGAAGATTGTTACGAGTTGTCTGACTTTTAAATTGTAGAAAATATGTTATCTGGTTCGTATTGATTTTATGTTTAAATTTTTCACAATAATTAATAAAATATAACAAAATAACTTATTTATTTATAGAAAAGTCTTATTAGTTACTAATAATATAACCAATCAAAAATCATTTTATAAATATGAATGATTTATAATTTTAAATTTAATAAACATTGAAAATATTATTTAATTTAAAACAGAAAAATCTCTAAACCAATAAGCCGTGGAAGTTACGAATCTCTGAAACATAATCTCTCCCAGTGTCTAGAGCCCGCCGTTGATAATAGCTATTTAAGGCGTAAATCACTATTCTCAAGGGGTTGACTAGTGATTTTGAACACTACAAAAAATATCTCAACCACTAGATCAAAGTCTCTTGGTAACATTATATATATATATATATATATGAAAACGTATGAATTAATTTATAGAAAATTGGTTATAGCCCAAAGTATCTTAGGCTTGGCCATGATTTATTAATCCATATGAAATTCACTCAAATCATAGAGCGAATGAAAAAAAAATAAACAGTTGTGAACTCGTGCTTAATTTTCTAGATGGTGTTCAACTTGTTATACCATGAGATAGCTCAAAAAGAAAAGAAAAAAGAGTATGGTACAGTTATGTACTAACTCGTGACATAAAATATCAACAGTGAAACTAAATGCATACTAACTTTATTAATTTCATCATTAAATGACCCCTCCTCAATTTCTACTACTATATGCTTTATGAAACCAAACCTACTTGTATTCTTGTCTCATCAAATTTGATACAATTGTATATATAAGAGTATTGGTAGTTGTGAAGATCCAATTGGAATATCTATAATTGCCAACTAAATTAAGAATGTTAGATACAATTATGAAGTTGGACAATTTTGAGATTATAGGTGGCATTGATCCATTTGTGATTTCTCTTATTAGTAAAGATTCACTCAACTAACAGATTATGATTTTCGACCAACTAGATGTGATATTACTTAAGAGTTTTACTCTAAAAAAGCCAGACATTTGAAGGTCCACTAGTGTTGCATAGTTTGTATTATACTGCATGATTATAAATTTCCAGGATTTATTTGGTTTTTCTTCTTTATAAATTAGAATGAAAATATTGGAGGTGATTTTATGGATTTTTTTTTTTATAAATTGTGAAAGTTCCGTGTCTTTGAATTATAATTTCCTCCCGTGCCCGGAGCTAGCTGTTATAATATTTATTTAAGGCGTAAATTACTTCTTCCAATGAATTTGAATTAGTGATTTTAAATACTCCGAAAAGTGTCTCAACCACTAAACCAAAATACTCTCTTAGTGTTTTTTTATGGATTTTAAACGCAATTTTCATAGCCTATTTACTTTTTGTGTTACATTACATCGACCTTAACATGAAAGTTAAGAAAAATGATTATAATTCTTACAGTAAAAAAAAGAGATGTTAATAGTTACAGACTTGCCAAGTGTAGATATTCAATGAAAAAACCAAATAAGAACTAGTTGAATTTAATCATTTTCCCACACTTTTCCATCTAGCTTGCAATTACTTCAAATGAAAAATAGCATTGTTCAAATGATTTATTTGATCTATGCGGTTTTCTCAGTCAGAATTTGATTACAAAAACTTGTGTAATCTCGCGTTATAAAAAAATTTGTTATAGATAAGATTTTGTCGATCCAACAGTAACAAAAGAAATAATCTAAAAGTACTATTATTTATTTTAATTTCAAAATATCAGACACGCTGTTCTAAAAATAACAAAAATATATTTTTTCGAAATTTACCTCAAATTTAAATAGCTTTACAAGTTTGTATTGAAATCGTAAACTTGAAAACTAAACTCTAACATCTTTAAAAAAATAAACGGTAAACTCTTAAAAACTAAAATCGAAATTTTATTAGTGAACTCAAACTCAAAACTTTCGATTCTAAACTCCTAAAATTCCATTTTCATCCTCAGGTAATTTTTGAAAAGAAACATTTTAATGATATGATAATAATAATTGCTATGTTATAATTGCTATGTTATATTTCATAGGATTCTTCAAAAATAGAAATTACGTATATCATACAAAATTGACAAATATGGTCTCTTGGAAAAAGAAATTTTACCTTTGTTATTGTTTCCTTTAACAAAAACGAACAAACATTCGAATATCAGATCAGCTTTGGCATTATACAAGCTAATTAGTTCATAAACTCAAGAACAAAACTTTCCCAAATGAAAAAACCATCCATTTCCTAAAGTAAAATTAACCAACAACTTGCATACATTCTTGGCTGGTGGTGATTGTGGTGGCGGTGGCGGTGGTGGTGCAGGTGAAGAATAAGACGGTGACGGTGGTGAACTCGGTTCATGACCAGCAACAATTGTTGCTATGGCTATGACTACAAATCCAAGAGCATAATAAGCTAAATGCATAGAAAGTTTCATCATAAGGAGAAGTTTTGATTTCTTAATTAGGTCTTATTGCTTCGTGTTATATATATATGAATTATTGTTGTATATATTCTTAATATAAGCCAACTTTGTATTTCATTATTTCTTGGTTCTATTCTATGTTTTGTTTTAATTTACATCTAAGCTACAATTATCATGGAAGCATGTCTACAAAACCAAAACTACATTGAACGTGCAATGCATCCAATATTTTATTTTACGTACAAGTTTGCGTATTCTAAAACAAAAAAAGTTTGCGTTTTATATATTCTCAAAAGTTATAAATTTATTGTCATTTACTTAGGTAATTTATAACTTTTGTCTAATCACCTTTTGCAGTTTAACTATTAAAAAAAAAACAATAATATATATGTTATTACATGTTATAGAAAAAAGCAAGACTGGCAAATCTGAGATGTGTATATACTAAATATGAATAAGAGCTTCTAGTTCTAGTGATAAAGGGTTCACAGTTGTAAGTTCCGCCACATGAGTTAGAATTTCGGTCATCGTCAAATAAAATGGGATAAATTTCGGCGGTCCTCCTGGATGCCAGAGTCATTAAGAAAAATACTAAATAAGCCGAAAAAGAAAATGTCAACATACGACAACTAAATGCAAGTACTAAAATCAATGTCAAAGTCAGCAAAATAACACTTAATTAATCAAGTTGAGTAAAAAAAAAAAGAGTAAATAGAATTCTCATACTAGTTCTCTAGTTGAGCAAGTCTCAGGTTTACGAATTCAACAAAAATGTTTTAAAAATATCAATTAAAATGAACCAAAAGGAAGATGATTCTAACTTCTAAAAATTCTCAAACAAAAAAAGTAAAAGACCTTGTTACAGGCTCACAGAGAAACATCAAGAAAGCTTGGAGTGTGGTTGTTCAAGTGAATTCCACTCCAAGAGCATCCACACAATCGATGTACCTATTAAAAAAAGCGCAGTCTTTTAGATCATTCAAACAACTTATATTGACTAATACTGATGGTCATTACCAGCAAAGAAACCCACTGGTGAAAGATTTGCTATGGTCATTGTTTGGTAATAGAAGTATTCAGTCAGAAAATATCCTAAGCCATAGATAAATGAGAGAAATGTAGCCAAGTATAATGGTTTGTTTTCGAGGTTGAATGCACAAAGAAAGCAGAGAGTACAAGTCAAGAGAGTCCATACTCCAAATGTTCGTCCATGAACTTCACTCACTGCAAAACAGTTCAAACAAGAAGAGCATTTCAAGTCATGAGGACAGGACTCTCGTGAACCAAAAGGTGCCACTACTTGAGGAAACCTATTACGATAGACTTCAACTATGCGAATTGGTCTTAAGACTAAGAACTCGTGAACCACAAGTTGCTTCTAGTCTAATGCATCTACAGCATCTGATACATTTCACTTGGTTATTCATCTACTTATAACAGTATTATAAGAAAAGCTACATGTTGATCACACAAAAAATGTTATGCATTGGACTCTGTATACTCCAATCAAAGCCAATTAAGTTCTAGATCCAAGTACTTTCCCCTTCCTGATATTTAGAGCATGGTAGTCCATCACCAAGAAATTGCACAAGAATTCAAGATTGTGTATCTTTCTTGGATGTGATGATTCTGTTTGCTATTCTTATGGTACTAATCTCTTCAACACTATTCATACACAATAGCTCAGAACCTCTATAGCTATTACAATTGAATGGATCAAATCGACTTAAAGAACTTTCATGCTCAACCTTTCCAATCAATGTAGCTTCAAGAAAGCTTGAGAAAATTCTTGGTAAGAACCTAAGCAAAGACAATCAAGTTTATTATATAATCTCAACTTGCAAGGAAGACTAATCTTGGAACATACATGACACACCCTTTAAATCTAAAGATAGTTCATGGAACATAGACAATTTTCTCAAGAACCTAAGAAATAGTGAATCAATCCAAAGTCCAAATCAGTCTTTTCTTATTAAAATCTCAAGTTGACTTCTGATTCACAAACCATTCACAAGATCTAATCAAGAAGGAAACAATTATCATATTCTAATTCCTCAATCTCTTGCTAAATCTCAAATTTAGGGATCTTAAACACCAGAAGCTTGTGCCCTCCTTAGCCACTGAACTCACTACAAACTCAAGAGACTAAGGAAGTCAACTAAGAGAATATTTCATTAGTATTCTATAGATCCTATGCGAACATTGAAGCTTTAACTCAATGAACGGAAACGATTCAGGGATTAAAAAAATTGAACTAAACTGGTGGTTTGGGAGAAGACGGCGAGACGAAGAGCCCTAATGTTGAAAAAACCAAACCAAACAGAAGCTAATCTCAGTGAACCAATCACCATTAGCCAATACCCTAACGCCTTCATCTTCGTCTTCTCCGGCGAAGGCAACCACTTGCAGTTTGAATTCCGATCAAGTCCTCTAAGAGCCACGTAAGCAATCAAGGGCAATTTTGTAAATATAGAAAGCGTAAATTTATTAATTTACAAAGTAAACCTTACTTTCTATCAAATATAGTTGATATAGACCATACTTGTGAAATTGAGATTTAGCCCAAATATGTGGTACTTGAAAAACATTTTTTTTTAAGTTTTTTCTTTATAACTTTTTACCATAGTGAAGTGTTCTTTAGATCATATATAGAGCCGCTGCCTACAATGTTATTAAAAAGGCAACTGTTTTAGGCCTTGTATCATATAAATTTTTTTTGAAGCCACGTGATTTACAGTCTATTATTTTTAGTTGATTTGTCAATTTTATTTCAATAAAGTAATAGTTTCAAAAGATCATTTTGGTTTGTTATGTTTTCTATTTAATTATTTTTGGTTTTTAACTAATTAGATTTTTTGTTTTATTATTATTTATAAGCTTTTAAATTTATAGTCACATTTAATCTATTTAAAATATCATTAATACAAAGTTATACACACAAGCTTTAAAAATAAATTAATACTAACTATTTATTATTTTATTTTTGATATAAAAATTTATTTTTGCACAAAATTAATATATATATATATATATATATATATAAAATATTGAATAGTTTATCATCTATAATTAAATTTAATTAAAAATATAATTAAGTATCGTCTTGAACCTCAAGATAGCTAGACACAACATTGATCATATACCATGAGTTATTTCATGGGTCTTAGATTTTTTTGTCCTACTAGTTTATAGACTCACATATTATTATAAAAAAATTATATAAAGCTTAGCTTGATGAGCAACATTAGTTGAAGAAGCACTAACTAATAACTGTAATATAATTATGCTTGAACAAAATATTATATAGTCTGCATATATAGAACTATAACATATATTGATGATCATCACAAGTCACTACTTAGTGTTGTGCTTGAAGGGCTTGTATGCTTTGACCTTATTAATTATCCCAACCATAGATCCTACTGCTGCTAAGAAGGAGACAATCAAACAAACCAATACAAGAAGGTTCAAGGCCAACCATCTAGGTGAATATCTCTTAATCTTCATCTTAGCAATGTGAATTGCTACTGGAAAATACACTGTAAGTGGCCAGAAAGTGAGTGCTCCAAGCAAACCCAAAATTGCATTGAAGAAAGGGAATATCATTGCTATAAATGTTGTCACAATCACATACATTGTCCTCCAAATCAACCTAAAGATGTTAACTTGACATTTTCCAAGTAAAGGTATGTTTGAAGTGTATTCTTTGTTGATGAAATTGCTTTCTGGCCATTTTTTGTTGCATTTGTTTTCAACTAATTCGTAAACAGGTTGTGCAAACACCTGCAAATTATTATTAAAAAAAAAAACATTACTTTTTAATGAAATTTAACAATTGCTTAGTTTTTCAAGGCTGTTCCAAACTTTTTTTGTGGCCTAAAACATGTTATATAAAAAAGTGACATGCTTAAAATTAATTTATTTTGCATAAAAATAATAATGAATATATTATGAAAGTATAGTTAAAACTTATTTACAACACTATTCATTAATGATTAAAAAATATTAACATATATAAATTTTTACTCAAACTATGAAATGTGTAACTTAACTTCTAAAAATATTTTTGTTTGATCTATTTATTTTTTTGTAGATTTTCTTATCAAACTTCTTTTAGCTTAAAATCTAAAAATTCAATGTTGAAAATAATTAGCAATAACTATGATTAGAATAAAGAACAAAAATTGATGTTAGAAAAACAGTAGGAAAGAAAAAGGAAACACACCAAAAGAAAATTAGTAATAGTATAGATCAAAAATTTCCTTAAAAATTTGCAATAGTGTACTTGTAATTTCTTTGATTTCTTTGATGTAGTCTCAATTTTCGAAATATAAGATGTGGCTTAAACCAAATCAGGGATAGAGTTTGAGTTACTAGATCAGTCCGTTGTGGTTTAGAAATTGGTGTGACAAAGAGAAATGATCTAAACCAAATCAGGGATAAAGTTTGAATGATTGGATCGGTCCGTTGTGGTTTAGAAATCGGTGTGACAAAAAAATGGCCTAGACCAAATCAGGGATAAAATTTGAGTTATTGGATCGGTCCGTTGTGCTTTAGAAATTGGTGTGACAAAAAAAGGTGGCCTAAACCTAAAGTTTTATTGGTTTTAAAGTAGGGACGAGTCTGATTAGTTTGCATCATGAGGTTAAATGCTGCACATTTAATCTTTTGAGTTTGAGTTACCTGATAAGCGCCGATTAGATGTAGAGCAACGCAAGCATTGGCAAAATCTACGAGCCAATATGGTTCGTAGAAGCCAAAGTCGGTAAGGAAGTTACCGGTTTCTTTGTTCCCGAACGTAGCATAACCGAAACAGCCACATAAGATATAGAAAATGGTTGTGATTGAGACTGCAACAAGACTTGCTCTTTTCATCACTTTGTTTTCTGGTGGGTTTGATCTCAATGTGTTCTACAAAAATAACAAAAAAATATTTTAGCTAACTTAATTCACATATCTGATAATTTTTGAATCTTTTGTGTATATTGCAAATGAAAAAAATATATATAACTAGGGCTGGGAATAAAACCGAACCGAAATTTTCCGAACCGAACCGAAATATTTTTTGTAAACCGATCGGCACAAAAAAAAACAATTCGGATAACCGAACCAAACCGAACCGATAACCGAAAAAACAAAAAAAACCCAGAAAAACTGAACTAAAATATGTGAAAATAACCGAAAAAACCGAAAAAAATCCGAAAAAACCGAAAAATAAGCAAAAATTAACCGAATTTCAAAACAAAAACCGAACCAAACCGAAATTTTTTTCAGTTCAATTCGGAACACACCTAAAAACCGAAATTCGACCCGTTCCGAACCGAACTGACCCGATTCCCAGCGCTATATATAACAATGAGTAACATGCCTGAATCTCAACGAGAATAAGGGTATAAGCGTATGAAAACGCAATGTCTCCAATCGCTTGAAACGTTTTCCAAACTTTTTCAAATGTAGTTACATCAACTCCTATTACTGTTCCTGTTACTGTTGTCTTACCAATCTTTCCACCTTCCAATATTATACCATTTTAACCATTAGTTTCAACTTTCAAAATTTTATATTAATTTCAAGAAAGTTAAAGAATAGTATATCACTACAAAAAAAAATTGATTTTTAACAAACATATTCGTCAAAAATTAGTCAGATACAATAGTTTTTAATGGTTTATTTACTAAATTGGATTAGTAAGAAATTAGTTGTTGGAAACTAGTTTGGTTATGATTTATGAATTAATCAAAAACTTTTGATCATTTTCTGATCAAACATTTTTATATGTATTTTCTCGAAATTAGTCGAAAAAATTTAATCAAGAATTAGTCATTTCGATCATTTTGTGACAAATACTATTTTATCGAAATTGGTCGAAATTTTTTGGTCAAAAATTGGTCAAATTGTTTTGACAATTTTGTGACAAATAATATCGAAAAACGTCGTAAATTTCTCATAAAATTTTAGTTAAATTACGTAAATTAAAAAATAGTATAAATAAATAAAAAAACTTACTAGCCACAGCCGCGATGGCTAGGCCGACCCCAATGGAAGCATAAGAGAAGGACATAACCGCGGCGATAATAGAGAGAAAAGAGAGCTTGTGGAAATTAGGAAGCTGACTTAGAATAATTTGTATGATCCCAAATGCTGCCATGTATGGATAATTTGATACAATACATTTTGCAT